>NW_020769660.1:122027-134590 GCF_900518735.1 Pseudonaja textilis
TTGGAGTCCTCCCCTCTTAAAGCATGCCTGCTTTGGCATTCAGGGAGTTGGAGTCCTCCCTTCTTAAATCAAGCCAGTGGGGGAATTTGGGGAATTGGAGTCCTCTCTTAAACCAGGCCAGTTGAGGCATGCTGGGAGTTGGACTCCTCCTCTCTTAAGACATGCCAGCTCCGGTATTCTGGGAATTGGAGTCCTCTCTTAAAGTATGCCAACTAGTGGATTCTGGGAGTTGTAGTCCTCCCCTCTCAAAGCATGCCTACTGAGGGATTCTGGAAGTTGGAGTCCTCCCTTCTTAAGATATGACAGCTGCGGTATTCTGGGAATTGGAGTCCTCTGTTAAAGCATGCCAGCTGGGGGATTCTGGGAGTTGGAGTCCTCCTCTCTTAAAGCATGCTGGCTGGGGGATTATGGGAGTTGGAGTCCTCCTCTTCTAAAGCATGCCGGCTGGGGGATTATGGGAGTTGGAGTCCTCCCCTCTTAAAGCATGCCTGCTTTGGCATTCTGGGAGTTGGAGTCCTCCCTTCTTAAATCAAGCCAGCTGTCAGCCTCAAGATATCTTCTGCATTCTATCTGTTGCATCTTCTCTGCTGCCATGCTTATTTCTTTCGGCTGTCATTAGCAACAGGGGGAGGGGGGACTTGGAGGGGAAGAGAGCTGGAGGTGTTTTGCATTCCTTTACTGTGGGTAAGCGAGGGGGTGTATGAATTCTTGTCTTTAACTTTCCATTTCCTTGCTAGCTTCTATCCCCTTTTGCGCAGCTGCGAAGTTTTATCAAAATATGTCAAGGTCAACGGACAGAGGCCTCATCACCACCTGAAGATGCCCACATGATCATATTCAGAACTTTTAATTGGAAGAGTCTTTTGGACTTTCGGGGGTGGGAACAATTCCATTCCTTGGCATATGTGATCTGTGCGCCAATTCCTCAGATTCGGAATTCAATCTGTAGCTTCCACTTTGATTTCCAGTAAAAGGATAACTTTGCTCTAATCCATGGAGTCTGAGTATTTCTTTCTTGAATCTTGAAGGGAGCACACAGTGACACCAGCGGGGGGGTTCTGGGAATTGGAGTCCTCTCTAAAAGCATGCCTGCTGAGGGGTTATGGGAGTTGGAGTCTTCCTCTCTTAAAGCATGCCTGCTGGGGATTCTGGGAGTTTGAGTCCTCCTCCCCTAAAGAATGCCAGGAGGGGGATTCTTGCAGTTGGAGATCACCCCTCTTAAAGATTGCCAGCTTGGGGATTCTGGGAGTTGGAGTTCTCTCTTAAGGCATCCCTGCTGTGGGATTCTGGCAAGTGGAATCCATCCCCTCTAAAAGCATGCCTGCTAAGGGGTTATGGGAGTTGGGGTCCTCCTCTCTTAAAGAATGCTGGCTGGGGATTGCGGGAGTTGGAGTCCTCCTCCTTTAAAGAATGCTGGGTGGGGGATTCTAGCAGTTGGAGTCCACCCCTCTTAAACATTGCCAGCTGGGGGATTAGGGGAGTTGGAGTCCTCCCCTCTCAAAGCATGACTGCTGGGGATTCTGGGAGCTGGAGTCCTCCTCCCTCAAAAAAATTCCAGGTGTGGGATTCTGGGAGTTGGAATCCTCCCCTTTTAAAGAATGCTGGCTGTGGGATTCTCGGAATTGGAGTCCTCTCTTAAAGCATGCCAGCTGGGGGATTCTGGGAGTTGGAGTTCTCCCCTCTTAAAGCATACCTGCTGAGGGATTCTGGGAGTTGGAGTCCACCTCTTTTAAAGCAGGCCAGCTGGGTAATTCTGGGATTTGGAGTCCTCCTCACTTAAAGCATGCCTGCTGAGGGATTCTGGGAGTTGGAGTCCTCCTCTCTTAAAGAATGATGACTGGGGGATTCTGGGGGTTGCAGTCCTCCCTTCTTAAAACATTGCAGCTGGGGGATTCTGGGAGTTGGAGTCCTCCTCTCTTGAAACATGCAGGCTGAGGGATTCTCAGAGTTGGAGTCCTCCTCTCTTAAAGAATTCTGGCTTGGGCACTATGGGAGTTGGGGCCCTCCCCTCTTAAAGCATTCCTGCTGTAGATTCTGGAAGTTGGAGTCTCCCTCTCTTAAAGCATTCCCTTTGGGGCACTATGGGAGTTAGAGTTCCCCCTATTAAAGCATGCCTGCTGGGGAATTCTGGCACTTGGAGTCCTCATCTCTTAAAGCATTCACGCTGGGAGTTGGAATTGTGGGAGTTGGAATCCTTTTGTCTTAAAGCATGCCAGTTACAGATTCTTGGAGTCCACTCATATCCTGATTGGATCAAGCCATAAAGACTATAGTGTGTTGCAACGGTGCATGCAGATATGCCGTCTCTACATCTAAATGATTTATAATGTATTTCTCCTTAGCTTCCCACACTAATGCTGCCCTTAATGTAGTAGCCTTCAGACTAGGTGCAAACACCTCATCATAGTCATTTGCAGTCTGATTGAACCCTTGTGCTACTAACCTGGTTTTTTGGGTAACAGTCCCATACACCCCTGTCTTCAGTTTATAAATTCATTTACACCCTATGGCATGTTTAACTGGTGGTAACTTAATATTTTTGTGTACTTCCAACTTTTTTAATGATTCCAGTTCCTTATCCATTGCTTCCTGCCAAGCAGCCTGATCCTTAGCAGGTTACAGTTTCAGTTCTTTATAATTACTTGGAACTGTATTCCCTTGGCATACATCACTAGCCTGATATCTATCAGGTGGTCGTGTTACTTGGGTTGAACATCTTGGTAATACAGGGCTTACTGGTGGACTCACCTGTTCCACCTGCTCCTGTTCTTCTACCTCCTCCTGTGCCTGAACTCCTACTTCTTCCTGTGCCTGTTCTTCTACCTCCTCCTGTGCCTGTTCTTCCTCTTTAATGGCTATTCGTGGTTTACTTGTGCTCAAGAAATTTTGCACTAGCACTACAATAAACATGAGCTGTGCCTTGATTCCAAAATCTAAATGATCTATGGTTGGCTTCGTAACCTACGAAAAATAATTTCCTAGCTCTATGTTGCCCTTTCAGTCTCACTTGTGAGGGAATATGCACCCATGCTGGAGCTCCAAATGTGTGTAGGTAACTTAAATTTGGCTTTCTGCCATGCCAACGAGTTAATGACAATTCTCCAGTTGTTGTGTTAACTACATTGTTTAAAACATGGTTACTACACATTATGGCTTCACCCCACAGTGTTTCAGGCAAACCTGAGTCAGTTAACATAGTACAAGCCATGGCTTGTAATGTTTGCCCTCTTTGTTCTTCAAACGAGTTATGTTGTGGTCTGTAAGGTGCAGAATGTTTATGCTCAACACCAGCCAATTTCAACATAGTTTGGAATCTCTTGTTAATAAACTCAGTCCCGTTATCAGTGACAAAAGTAATTACTTTACTCGTTTTTCTCTCTGCAAACCTTAGCCAGTTAATGAAATGTTGGAATGTTTCTGTTTTGTTTTCCATAGGATAGCAGAAACCATATCGTGAATAATGGTCTATAATACTCAAAATATAGCAGGCACCTCCTAGACTAGGTTTCTTAGGACCAATTATGTCAGCAAACACAACCTCTAAAGGTTCTTTGGTCTTAAACCCATTTAGTCTGTTTGCTGGAGTAACCTTGCTTTTTTCTTGGCTACAGGCATTACAGTTTAAATACTTGCTACAGGGTTTCAATTTTACTCCCTCTGACAATTCAACAGTTTGTTTGAGCATTTTGAAATTAATATGCCCCAGACGTCTATGAAGTAAATGTATACATTCGTCATGTGGCTTAACATTGTTATAAACTGAGTTAGCCATCTTCAACTGGTCATCATGTATCACATATAAATCATTCTCTAAATCAGCAGTAACACTTTTACCCTCTTTCTCTATTATACAGTTATCTCCCCTAAAGGTTACTACATAACCAAGATTAACTAAAGCCCTTACTGATAACAAATTAAATTTTAGTTTAGGTACATATAACATAGTTAAATGCTCATTTATACAAGAACAATATGCAGTACCTTTACCAAAAGCTTTCATCTTCCATCCATTTGCCAATGATTCATGTTGTTTACTTGTAGACATCTTTACAAACCTCTCTCTATCTTTAGTAATGCACTGCGATGCTCCACTATCAACAACCCACAAATCATGGTTTACAGTTGAATTGCTAAACATAGTTAAAATAACATTCTTCTTAGCCTTCTGGTGATTACTAGAATTCTGTCATTTTCCCTTCTTGCAGAATTTAGCTATATGTCCCCTAGCCCCACAAGAAAAACATTTCCTAACAGTATAGTCAGTTTTACACAAATCCTCTTCTTGTGGCTGTTCCTTTCTTAGCTGGTTCCTATCCAGTCGTCTTCTTGCTTCTTCTAACAACCTTCCGGTTATGTCAGTCAATGTCAGTTTATCTCTGGGAAGGACTTCCATTGAAGATACATAATCATCATAACTTTCATCCAATGAGGAAAGAATGATGTAAACTTGATGCATCTCTGAAAATATCAGTTCCTTTTCATGTAGCTCTTGAAAAGTTCGTTTCATGAAGTGTAAATGAGCTAACATATCTCCACCTTTCAGAAGACGTGCTCTAAACAGTTTACGTGTAAGATGTATGTGTGCACCTACACTGTCATGAACATAAATCCTCTTCAAATTCTCCCAACACCTAGCAGCAGACTCTTCTCCACAAATATGGACTAGCTGCTGGTCAATCAGTGTTAGTCCAATTATACAAAGAGCTTGTTCGTTGTTCTGTTTAAAGTCAGCAAGCTTCTTGGCATCATCCTCATTTTCTGGATCCCAAGCATTTACATCTGGTGGGTCTTGGACTACATTCCATAAACCTTCTCTACGCAGAAGTAGACTGCACTTCATAGACCAGGAAACATAGTTTGTTCCATCCAACCGGGTTATCAGTGATAGACTTGTTGAAGTGTCTTGTGCCATCTTTACCAGGATAGTAACCCATAATTAAACAGTAAACAGCTGTCTGTATACAGTACTGTGTATTCACACCAACTCTCAGTTTTCTGAGTCTGGTATGGCCTGGGCCCATAACCAGTGTTGAGGTAATTCCCCGTTAGGAGAATGAGCACACACAGGGAGACGTAGTGAGAGTGGTGAAGAATAACACACAACTTGCACACAGATACACTGTATAGTAAAATGTAGGGTTTTACATCCAGTAAAACGGTTAAGCAAAGTTCAAACACAGTCCAAAGTAATTCACAGTTAAAGCAGTCAGTTTTCAGTCCAGGGTTAATCCAATAACAAAGTCCAGTATCGAAAACAGTTCAGTAACAGACTTAAATCAAATCCAAGAATAACAGTCAATAGGAATGGCAACACTCTCCAGAAACACCAGAACAGGAACTAAACAACCCAGGTTTCTGGCTCCATCTTATGGCCATTTGAGGAACCACACCCAATTACAGTTTTAGCATTCTCTTAAAGAGACACTATTAAAATGTCTATCCTGGCTTATATAATGTCCAACCAGACAATTAGGTGACTTACATTCCTAACAAGGAGGACTCCAACTCCCAGAATTCCTAGCCGGCATTCTTTAAGAGACGAGGACTCCAATTCCCAGAATCACTGACCTGGCATTCTTTAAGAAAAGAGGATTCCAACTCCCAGAATCACTGAGCCAGCATTCTTTAAGAATGGAGCAATCCAGCTCCCAGAATCCCTCAGCCAGCATTCTTTAAGAGAGGAGGATTCCAATTCCCAGAATCCCCCAGCCAGCATGCCTTAAGGGAGGACTACAACTTCTGGAATCCCCCAGCCAGCATTCTTTAAGAGTGGAGGACTCCAATTCCCAGAATTCCCCAGCTGGCATGCTTTAAGGGAGGAGGAGTCAAACTCCCTGAATCCTTGAGCCGGCATGCTTTAAGGGATGAGGACTAGAACTGCCAGAATCCCCCAGGCTGCATTCTTGAAGACAGGAGGACTCCAACTCCCAGAATCCCCCAGCCGGCATGCTTTAAGAGAGGAGGACTCCAACTCCCAGAATCCCCAGCCAGCATGCTTTAAGAGAAAAGGACTCCAACTCCCAAAATCCCCCAGCTGTCATGCTTTAAGGGAGGAGGGCTCCAACTCCCATAATCTCCCAGCCGGTATGCTTTAAGGGAGGAGGACTCCAACTCCAAGAATCCCACAGCCCGCATGTTTTAAGGGAGGAGGACGCCAACTCCCACAATCCCCATTGGGCATGTTTTAATATAGGAGGACTCCAACTCCCAAAATCCCGCAGCCTGCATGCTTTAAGAGAGGAGGATGCCAACTCCCAGAATCCCCCATTTGGCATTCTCTAGGAGGGGTGGACTCCAACTCCTAGAATCCCCCAGCCGGCATTCTTTAAGAGAGCTCTCCAACTCCCACAATCCCCCAGCCCAATGCTTTAAAAGGATAGAAGGATTGGATTAAGGTTTAGAAGAACCTGAAGATTTTGAATTGCTTAAAATGAGTAGGAAATTTACAGCTCCTGGTTCTTCAACTTCTACTTCTTCCTCTCCACCATCTGGAGGACAACGTTCAATACAGACAATGTTAAAGCAAGAAAAAGAACAAGAAAAAGTGACTCTGCAGATGATTATGCAAGGAATTCAAAATATTCAAGCAAGATCAGAGAATATTGAAAAGAGAATAGAGAACATTGAACAAAGAACAGAGAACATTGAACAAAGAACAGGGAAAACCAATGAAAAAGTGGAGAACATCCAACAAATGATGTTGAAGTATGATGAGAGATTCCAAAAAAAATTGAAGAAGATAAACAAAGAGACAAGAAGATTGGAGATATTGATAATAGATTAATGGTGGTTGAACAAGATAAAAGTGGTATGCTGAGATGGGAGATGGATAGATTAGAATTCTATCTTAGATTCCAAAACATAGAGGAAGAAAAAGGACAAAACTTAGCTGAGATAATGATAGAAATACTGGCTGAAGCTTTGGAAATAACTCAAGAGAAGATGATGGATGGAATAGATGAGGTTTATCGAGTTTTCACAAGATATGCGATGAGAAATAGCTTACCAAGAGAAGTTCATATTAGATTTACAAAGAAAGCCATTAAAATGCAAATATTGCAAGTGGCAAAAGAGAAAACATTGAAATATAAAGACAAGGAGATTGTGGTCTTGAAATAAATACCCAGAAGAGTGAGAGAGATGAGAAGAGAATACCGATTCCTGACCAAAATGCTACTTAAAAAAGAGGTGAATTATAGATGGCTGATTCCAGAAGGTTTAATGTTCACATGGCAAGAACAGAGACATAGAATTGACTCAATTGAGAAAGCGGAATTATTTTATACAGAATTTTTTGGAGGGAAAGAGGAAGAGGCAGAAAAAGAGATCTCACTAATTGAATTCCAAGAGGACTGCCAAATGGTGACTGAAAAAGAAGAAGGTGCAGTAGGTGGAAAGGTGGAAGCCTTTTGAACTAAGATCTACAAGAGCTGCTAAACTTAACTACAAAATATAATCATGGAAGAGAAAAAATTGATTACAATTAATATAAATGGACTTAACTCAGCTGTTAAAAGAAGGAAAATCTTTCATAAATTAGAGAAAGTAAAATTTGATATAATTTGTCTACAAGAAGTACATATTAAAAAACAATATGAACAATTGTTGATACAGCCAAAATTAGGGAAAATATTTACTTCCTTGACACAATGTAAGAAAAGAGGAGTGGTTTTATACATTAAAGAGATCACCCCAGCAAAATTGATTTATACCGATGATGATGGAAGAATACTAATGGTGGAAATAATGGACAATAATACGAAAACACTTCTGATTGCAATCTATGCTCTGAATGACAAACAAGAAGAATTCTACAAAAAATTACATATGAAAATAATTGAACTGGACTATGCTAATATAGTTATGATGGGAGATTTTAATGGAATTGTAGACAATAAACTGGACTATATAGCACAGAAAACAATAAAGCAAAACAGAAAGACTCTCCCTAAATCTTTTTTTAAAATGGTAGATGAAATAAACTTAAAAGATACATGGAGAGAAAGAAATGCTAAAACTAAACAATACACCTTCTATTCAAATAGCTACTTATCATGGTCCAGAATAGATATGATATGGATGTCAACAGAATTAATAACTAATATTCAAGAAATAAATATTGAAACAAGTACTTGGGCAGATCACAATCCAATGACAATTAAATGGAAAGAACAAAAAAGAAGATCTAGATGGACGTTAATTAATACTATTTTAAAGGAAAAAGACTTCACACAATGGATGGAGAAAGAATTGCCTTTTTTCTTTAGAGAAAACAAAAAAGAAGATACATCAATTCAGAATGTATGGGATACAATGAAGGCATATGTTAGGGGCTTGATAATAGACTATACAAGGAAAAGAAATACTATGAAAAGATTAGCCTGTAAGGCCTTAGAGGATGAGTATAAAAGACTTTAAAAAGAGCTACAGAAAATGCCACAGAAAAAGGACATCAAGCTAAAAATGGATATAATTAAACATAAAATGGGTCAAATAGAAAAAGAAGAATTAGCACAGAAAAGTAGAGGTGCTAAACAGAACTACTTTGAAGATGCAAACAAACCAGGTAGATGGCTAGCATACAAATTGAGAAAGGAGAAAGAATCAAGGAAAATATTGCAATTAATAGATGACCAAGGCCAAGTTTGCTATGGTAGTAAAGAGAAGAAGGAAATCATTCAAGAGTTCTATGGGAAATTATATATGCAAGAGAATATTGATGAGGAAAGAGTTAAACAGTACTTACAGAATGCTAATTTACCTAAGATACCTAAAGAGACTGAAACAATGTTAGAAAGCAATATAATGATGATGGAGTTAACTGAAGCACTTAAGAAGCAAAATAATGGAAAGGCACCAGGCCCAGATGGACTTCTGGCAGAATTTTATAAAACATTACAAGAATCGTTGAATCTTCCATTGCTAGAAGTTATGAATGAAGTTACCTTAAAGAAGAAGATACCTAAATCATGGTCAGAAGCCTATATTACACTTATTCCAAAAGAGGAGGCCGATCCATTACAAATTAAGAGCTATAGACCCATTTCTCTACTAAATGCAGATTATAAAATCTTTGCTTCAATATTGGCAGAAAGACTTAAAAAATATTTAAATAATTTTATCCATCCTGATCAAAATGGATGTCTGCCAAAGAGACAAATTAATGACAATATGAGAGTAATCTTGGACACCTTGGAATACTACGAGGCACATCCTGAAAAACAAATGGCTCTGATATTTCTAGATGCACAGAAGGCATTTGATAATGTGAATTGGTGACTCATGTTATTACTGTTGGAACAGATGGGTTTTGCTAGAAAATTTATTCAAGCAATAGAAGCTATATACTCTAAGCAAACAGCAAAGGTAATGATAGAGGGAGAACTGACAGACTCTATTAATATAAGAAAAGGAACAAGACAAGGGTGCCCACTATCACCTTTGTTGTTTGTGTTAACTTTGGAAGTGCTAAACAGAAATATTAGAGATGAAAAGAATATAAAAGGAATGAAAATCAAAAAGGAAGAATTTAAGCTGCAAGCATTTGCAGATGATCTTGTTTTCATCTTAGAAGACCCTTTAGAAACAGCATCAAAATTGATAGAAAAGATAGAGACATATGGAAAGGTGGCTGGTTTGAAAATAAATAAAGATAAGACAAAGATCTTGGCAAAGAATATGCTATTAAGACAAAAGGGAGAACTGGCAGACCTATTGAAAATTCAGGTCACGAATAAGATCAAGTACCTGGGGATATATTTGACAGCAAGATGTAGTACATTAAAAGAGAATAATTATATCAAACTTAAACAGCAGATAGTGCTAGATCTGGTGAAATGGGAAAATTTACAACTGTCACTAATAGGGAGAATTTCAACAATCAAGATGAATATATTACCCAGAATTTTATATTTGTTTCAAACAATTCCAATTAGGCTTGGAAAAGATTACTTTGAAGATTTAAATAAAATTGTGTTGAAATATATATGGCAAGGTAAGAAAGCAAGAATAAAGTTAAAACTTTTGCAAGAAGCTAGAATTAGAGGAGGATTTAGTTTGCCTAATTGGGAGTTGTATTATCAAGCTACAAATCTGATGTAGGTTAAGGAATGGATAACATTAAGAAATAGTAGATTGTTGACATCAGAAGGACATGATTTGTTGTTGGGGTGGCATGCTTTTTTATGGTATAAAGGAACTAAAACACAGGGGTATTTTAGAAGACATTATATACGGGAGTCTCTGTGGTTAAACTGGGAGAAGATTAAAAGACAATGTTATTTGAAAATTCCAGTCTGGCTATCGACTATTGAAGCGTTTTTGTATCCTATAATATACAAAAAGGAACAAACAGTTAGATATGGTGAAATATTGAATGAAAAGGGTGAACTCAAATCTATACAAAAACTAGGGGAACAAGGTATAAAGATGAACTGGTTTTCATATGCGCAAATACATTCAAGGTATGATAAAGATTTTGAAACAAAAGGTTTCTATGATAAATTGACTGACTTAGATAAGATTTTGACAGGTACTGATGAAAAGGTGATTAAAAAATTGTATGGATATTTATGGAGAAGGGAGGAGCTTGCGCCGTGACGATACGGTCTGCAATCGAGTCCTCGATTGCAGCCGATATCTCCGTTACCGGCCGGTCCAAACGGACCTATGCTGTCCCGTGGGGACAGCTATCGTGAAGAGCGTACCCTGAGGACTCCGGGGATATCGCAAAATCCCTGGAAGACCCGGGTGAAGCTCTTTTTGCTGGCGGCGGAGAGGCAGCCCCCATGCTGCTGAAGTCGGGGCGGCTCCAGAAAGAACGGGTCTGAGAGAGAGTTTGTCGGTTGGGTGAGAAACTTTTTTTTATTTAATTTTTTGAGTTTGGAAAGTTCGCTCTGTTTAATAGAAGAAATCTGTGTGATTTATTTTTTTTTTTTGACAAAACTGAGTAAGCGGCGTTTTTTTTAAGGGAGACGTCAAAGAGAGAATTTATTTGTTTTTTTTTTCTTTGCTTCCGGACTTCATTGTTATTTACGGGATAACTGGACTGTTCCTTTTTATATTTATATGTTGTATTCTTCCTTTGGATTTTTCATTTTTAGGCTAGAGGCTCCCTTTGCTTATTTTTTATTTTTTTTATTTTTTTTTGCTTTTATATGTTTGTGTATTCCTTGCCGGCTTTTCTTTTTTTTTATGCTGTTCAGAGAGGAGGGGGGAAAGTGAGAACTAAGAAACTTTGTAACACTGCCAACTAGAGGCTTGGAAACATTTTACTTGAACTGTGAAAAGACGAAATACTTCTCCCCAAGGACATCTTCTGATAAGATAGAGGAAAGCGTTTTGTAGAATATTAATACAGGTGTCTTTCTGGATATTTATGGCTTAGCCTTGAAGCTTGTGGGAAAGAGAAGGGAGTCATAATTAGAGCCTTGGACAATTAAATAGAGTGCAGTGTATTGCTGTTTACTTTCTTTCTCTAATTCTTTTTTTTAGTTCCGCCACCCCCTCCACCAGCATTAAGGTCTTTATTTTTATTTTTAAGTTTGATTTATTTTCAAAGGGAAGCCTCTGAATTTTTTCTATTTTGACTTTATTTTGACTTATTTTACTTTATTTTTCCTCCTTTTTATTTGGATTCTGCTTTTTCTTTTTTAATGCATATCCAATGGACTATTTCTTTTTTCTTTTTTCAATTGAGGTCTTTTTCTTTCTTTTTTGGCTGGATTAAGGTGTGGAATTTGAAGAAATTTATTCCTCTTGTTTTGTTTTTCCTCTCTTTTTCTCTTTTCCTTCTTTTTGGCTTTGACTTTGTTTATTATTATTTTTACTGGGTTTTTATTTTTATTTTTATGCTCTTTTGTGGACTATTTTTTTTAATTGGATTAAGGTCAGGAAGAATTTGAAGAATTTTTTCTTTTTGCTCTTTTCCTTTTTCTTTTTCATGTTTTTTTTCTTTTTCTCTCATTATTGATTCTTTTTTATTATTGGCCTTTTCATTTTGGATTATAATTGGCTACTTTTTTTGGATTAAAATTTGAAAGAATTTGAAGAGTTGGAACCATTTAAAATGAGTAAGAAACTTATATCTTCGGGTGCCTCTATGTCTACCTCTGCCTCCCCACCATCTGGACAGCGTTCAATTCAGACAATGTTAAAGCAAGATAAAGAAAAAGAACAAGAAAGAGCATCTTTTCAGATGATTATGCAAGGAATTCAAGATCTTAAGGTAAAAATAGATACCATTGAACAAAGAACAGGGAGGACGGAGGAAAAAGTGGAAAGTATTCAACAGATGATGACAAAATATGAGGAGAGACTTCAAAAAGTCGAAGAAGGGGGCAAACGAAGAGAGGAGAAGATTGGAAATATTGATAATAGACTAACAGTGATTGAACAAGAAAAAAGTGGGATGTTGAAGTGGGAGTTGGATAGATCAGAATTCTATCTTAGATTTCAAAATATAGAAGAAGAAAAAGGACAAGATTTGGCTGCGATAATGGTAGGAATCTTGGCAGATGCGTTGGAGATAACAGAAGAGAAGATGATGGATGGAATAGATGAGA
>NW_020769661.1:0-109866 GCF_900518735.1 Pseudonaja textilis
CCGAGCCATACATGAAGCAAACCGACACCCACTATGAAGATGCAGCACGACCACGAACTCGAAGCCAAACAGCAAGATCACAGCTCACCAACTCAAATCCCCCAGCAACTAAGACTAACCTGAGCACAACCAAGCCCCCACCTGAACAGAACACGCCTCCAACCAATCAGAACACGGCCAACCCCCCAACCAATCAGAACACAGCCAAACCCCCTACCAATGAGAACACACCCCCACCCAATCAGAACACAGCCAAGCCCCCACCCAATCAAGTCCCACCCCCACTAGCAGTTAAAAGGAAGAAGCAGCTGCAATCTCACATCACTCCGAGAAGCAAGAGCCGAAGACAGAAGCCTGAAGTTGATGAATGAGACTTCATCGAAACGTTGCCTAGATACTTCGAATCTTACGCGGGAGAAAACCCGAACAACCAAAGATCCATAGATATATAGATACAGATAGATATACAGATATAGATGTAGACATAGATATAGATAGTAAGATAGATAGATAGATAGATAGATAGATAGATAGATAGATAGATAGATAGATATAGAGATGGAGATAGAGATAGACAGACAGGCAGGCAGACAGGCAGATATAGATAGGTAGATAGAGATAGATAGATAGATAGATAGATAGATAGATAGATAGATAGATAGACAGACAGACAGACAGACAGACAGACAGGCAGACATAGACATAGATACAGACAGATATAGATATAGGTATAGAGGATATTGATATATAGATAGATATATATAGGGATAGTGATAAATAGACAGACAGACAGACAGATAGATAGATAGATAGATAGATATCCATATAGATAGATAGACAGATAGATAGGTAGGGATAGAGAGAGAGAGAGAGAGAGATAATTAGACAGCCAGACAGGCAGACAGACAGGCAGAGATAGATAGATAGATAGATAGATAGATAGATAGATATAGATAGATAGATATGGAGATGGAGATAGATAGGGATAGGGAAACAGAGAGAGAAATTGAGATTGATAGAGATAGATAGATGGATAGATAGATATATACATAGAGAAACAGATTGAGAGAGAGATAGAGAGATAGAGATAGATAGATAGATAAAGATAGATAGATAGATAGATATAGATGAAGATGGAGATAGAGATAGATAGATAGATAGAGATAGATAGATAGATAGATGATCTATCTATAGTTTGTTCGATAAATAGAGATCGAGACTGAGACAGAGATCGAGAGAGAGATACATACATAGATAGATTTTGATATCAATATAGACATAGAGATAGATAGATAGATAGATAGATAGATAGATAGATAGACAGACAGACAGACAAATAGATAGGGAGGGAGGTATGATATGTTGGTAGATGAGAGATACGTAGATAAATTTTGGAGAGAGATGGAGAGAGATGGATAGAGAGAGAAATATATATAAATGATAGATGTTAGGTAGGTAGATGAATGATAGAGAAGATGGAGATAGATAGATTGATAGAGAGAGAGAGATAAATGATAGATGATAGGTAGGTAGATAAATGATAGATGGAGAAAGAGAGAGAGACAGATAGCGATAGATATAGATATGTCTATGACATAGAAAAGGACATAGACAAATAGATAGGGATAGGGATCAAGATTAAGATAGACATTGAGATCAATATAGATAGATAGATAGATAGATAGATAGATAGATAGATATCCATATAGATAGATAGACTGACAGATAGAGAGAGAGAGAGATAAATAGATAGATTATCTATCTATAGTAGGTTAGATAAATAGATAGAGATAGACAGAAAGACAGACAGACAGATAGATAAATAGATAGGGAGGGAGGGAGGCAGGTATGATAGGTTGGTAGATAATTGAGAGAGATATGTAGATAGGTAGATAGATAAATGATAGAGATGGAGAGAGATGGATAGAGAGAGAGATAAATGATAGATGATAGGTAGGTAAATAAATGATGGGGAAGATGGAGATAGATAGATAGATAGATAGATAGATAGATAGATAGATGAATGATAGATGATAGGTAGGTAGATAAATAAAAGAGATGAAGAGAGAGAGAGTGAGTGAGAGAGAGTGATAGCGATAGATATAGATATAGACATAGAAAATGCCATATACATAGAAAAGAACATAGACACAGAGAGATAGACAGATAGATAGGGATAGGGATAGAGATTGAGATTGAGATCGATATAGATAGACAGATAGATAGGGATAGATAGATTGATAGATAGATAGAGAGATCGAGACTGAGATCGAGATCAAGATAGAGATAGAGATCGAAAGAGAGAGAGAGAGATACAGATAGGGATAGATACATAGATTGATTTTGATATCAATATAGACATAGATATAGATACAGATAGATATATAGATAGATAAATAGATATAGACATAGATATAGGTATAGAGATAGATAGATAGATAGATAGATAGATAGATAGATAGATAGATAGATAGATAGAGACAGGCAGGCAGGCAGACAATCTAAGATAGATAGATAGATGTAGATGGATGGATGGATGGATGGATGGATAGATAGGTAGATAGATAGATAGATATAGAGATGGAGATAGAGATATACAGGGATAAGGATAGAGATGGATGGATGGATAGATAGATAGATAGAAAACGATATAGAGATTGATAGAGATAGACAGGCAGATATAGATGGATAGATAGGTAGGTAGATATAGATAGATAGATAGATGATAGATATAGATCTAGATACATAGATTATCTATCTATAGTTAGATAAATAGATAGAGATAGATAGAGATAGAGATAGATCGAGAAACATAGAGATAGACATAGAAAGAGATATAGATAGATAGATAGATGATAGATAGAAATAGAGATAGAGATCAAGAGAGAGAGAGAGAGATATAGGTAGAGAAAGATATAGAGATAGATACATATATAGATTTCGATATCTATATAGACATATATAGATACAGATAGATAAATAGATAGATATAGACATAAATATAGATATAAATAGTAGGATAGAGATAGATAGATAGATAGATAGATAGATAGATAGATAGATAGATAGATAGATAGATATAGATATAGCTATAGAAGTAGATGTAGAAGTATAAGTAGATGTAGATATATAGATATAGATGGATAGATATAGAGATGGAGATAGAGATATACAGGGATAGGGATAGAGATAGATGGACAGATGGATGGATGGATAGATAGATTGGGATAGGGATAGAGAGACAGATAGATAGATAGATAGATAGATAGATAGATAGATAGATAGATATAGATAGATAGGTAGATAGATGATAGATAGGTATAAATGGATCGATGGATGGATGAATGGATAGAGATAGATAGACAGACAGACAGACATAGATACATAGACATAGACGTAGATATAGATGATATTGATATTGATATATATATATAGAGAGAGATAGGGATAGAGATAGATAGATAGATAGATAGATATAGAGATAAATAGATAGATAGATAGATAGATAGATAGATAGACAGACAGGTAGATAGATATAGAGATGGATAGAGAGAGAGAGAAAGAGAGTTAGATAGATAGATAATCTATCTATAGTTAGTAAGATAGATAGATACACAGACAGACAGACAGATATAGATGAATGGATGGATAGATAGATATACATAGAGAGATATAGAAATAGATGTAGAAGTAGCTACATATATCTATCTATCATTTATGATAAGTAGGTAGATAAATGATAGAGATAGATAGATAGATAGATACAGATGGATAGATGGATGGATAAATAGATAGATATACATAGAGAGAGATAAATGATAGATGATAGGTAGGTAGATAAATGATAGAGAGATGGAGATAGATATAGGGAGATCGAAATAGATAGAGACAGACATAGATAGATAGATAAATAGACAGATATAGATATAGATATAGAAGTAGATGTGGATGTAGAAATAGAAGTAGATATAGAGATAGAGATAGACAGATAGATTGATAGATGGATAGAGGTATAGGTATAGAGATAGATAAATAGATATAGATATATAGATAGATAGATAGATAGATATAGATGGATAGATGGATGGATGGATAGATAGAAATAGAATGAGATAAATGATAGATGATAGGTCGGTCGATAAATGATAGAGATGGAGATAGATAGACAGACAGACAGAGACAGAGATAAATGATAGATGATAGGTAGGTAGATAAATGATAGAGAGAGAGAGAGAGAGATAGATAGATAGATAGAAAGATAGATGTTTTAACATTTCCAACATTTTGGACTAGAGTTTGGGTTCATTTTCGCTAACCTCGAAGGGGGTAAGTGCCATCTATATAACATTTTATACATATTTTCTTTGTACGCCGCGGATTTCGTAATCTTAATGTTTCTATTCCAGATCTTTTCCCATTCTGTTAATGTAATGCTTCTTCCAATATTCCTACTCCACATTATCATGTTCCCTTTCACTATCTCTTGCTCTAATTCTACCTCCAATAAATATGTATAAAATTTGGAGATATTTTTATTTGATCCTAATAAGATTTTATCTAAATATTGTAATTTGCTATAGATTCCAAACTCTTTGATATCTTGTTTGTATCTGCTATGGATTTGTATATATAACCACTGGTCAATTTTAAATCCCTGTTCCTGTAAGTCCTGTCGAGTTCTTAATTTTCCTAAAGGGTCTAATAAATCTTTATATTTAGTCGTTTTTGTTATATCCAAATTGTTGGGATGAACCATTGCCTCCATTGTTGAAAGCCAAATCGGAATTTTTAAATAATGTTTTTTGCATATTTTTTTCCAATTAGTTAATAGTGAATCTCTAATAAGATGTCTATGAAAATACGACTGTTTAGTTTTCCCCACATCCCATAGAAATGCGTGCCATCCTCTCTGAAGGTCGTGCCCTTCCAAGACTAAAGTTCTTTTATTCAGTAAATTGACCCAGTCTTTTAACCATAATAAGTTGGCTGCCCAGTAATATAATTCCCAGTTTGGGAGCGCTAGCCCACCTCTACTTTTTGCATCTTGTAAAGCCTTAATATTGATTCTAGCTTTTTTCCCTTGCCAAATAAATTTAAGAGTTACCTTATTTATATCTTCAAAAAAATTTTTTGGTAATTTTATTGGGATTGTCTGGAATAAGTAAAGGAGTTTTGGTAAGATGTTCATTTTGATCGTGGCAATCCTGCCCAGTAGAGAAAGCTGCAACTTATTCCAAGATTCTAGATCTTTCTTAATTTGCTGTAACAGTTTATCATAATTATTCTCTTTGAGCGATTTACTATGTGGTGTTAACCATATGCCTAAATATTTGACCTTTTTTGTTGCCTGTATCCCCATGGTTTTTTCTAATTCTTTCCTCTGATTCTCTGTTAGATTTTTAGTCAGTAATTTCGTCTTATTTCTGTTAATCTTTAATCCTGCTACTGAACCAAATTGTTCTAGTTCTTTTATTAGGTTATGTCCTTTTTCCATGGGTTCCTCTAGGAAAAAAACCATATCGTCTGCAAACGCCTGTAGTTTATATTCCTCTGCTTTGACCCTAACTTCTTGGATTTCAAAGTTTTGTCTTATCCACGTTAACAGTGATTCTAAAGCAAATATAAATAAGAGGGGTGAGAGAGGGCAACCCTGTCTAACGCCCTTTTCAATGCTTAATGGGCCTGTTTGTTCGCCATTAATTAGTATATTGGCTTGTTGGGTATTGTAAATTGTTGTGATAATGTTCTCGAATTTAGTGCCCAGACTCATGTTATAGATTTTTTGTATTAAAAAGTGCCAATGTAAGTTATCGAATGCTTTCTCCGCATCTAAAAACATGAGTGCAAATTGTTTCTCTGGATGAGCTTCATAATATTCTAAGATGTCAATAACGGTTCTTAAATTGTTTTTAATTTGGCGGAATGGAAGGAAACCATTTTGGTCTTCATGAATGTATAAATTTAAAACTTGTTTTACTCTATTCGCTATAATTGAGGTAAATAATTTATAATTGGCGTTTAAAAGTGAGATTGGTCTATAATTGTTGATATATCTGGCATCTACATCCTCCTTCAGAATTAACGCAATCAACGCCCCCCTCCATGAGTCTGGCATTTTGGCTGCCAAAAGTACTTCGTTAAAACACTTCCAGCATCAGTGGCCCTACTAAATCTATTGTGGCTTTATACAATTCTACTGGAATCCCTTCTGGACCAGGGGATTTATTATTACTTTGATTTTCCATTGCGGATTTTAACTCAGACCATGTAATATCCTTATTTAGTAATTCTTTGTCTCCTTCCCCTATTGTTTTATCATTCGTATTCTCCAGATAAGTTCTTATTTTGTCTTCATTGATTTCTTCTCTTTTATATAATCTTTGAAAATAGTTTAATATAATATCTTTCTTCTTCTCAATCTCATGTTGTGGGATGCCTTTCTCGTCTATTAGTTGGTGTATCAGTCTCTTTTCTTTTTCTTTTTTAAGTTTATAAGATAGCCATCTTCCTGGTTTATTGGCGTGTTCAAAATAATTTTGTTTGGACCTTCTCAAGCTAACTTCTATTTTATCTTGTTCAATTAAATTCAGCTTATGTTTGGCTAATATTAACTGGTTTTGTAGTCCTTGGATCTTAGGGGTTTTTTGTAATTGTATTTCTAAGTCTTGGATTTGTTGTTGTAATACGTTTTGTCGGGCATAAATTCTCTTGTTTCTCATAGCATTATAGGAAATTGTTGTGCCTCTTATAATTGCTTTCATAGTATCCCAAATGTTCTGTTTTGAAGTTGTTTCATTATTATCTTTTAGAAAATAGTTTAGCTCCTCTTTCAGCTTATTAATATACTCTTCTTCATTTACAATTTGGTTGTTTAGTGTCCATCTTTTTTTTATTCGTCTCCTATCTCTCCAAATTAGCTGTATTGGGTTATGGTCAGCCCATTCATTCGGTAGGATTTTAATTTCTTTTATTTCATTAGCCAAATCCAAATCCATCTATTCTAGTCCAAGTCTTATGTGGATTAGAATAGTATGTAAATTGTTTTCCTTCAAGATTCCGTTCCCTCCATAAATCTTTTAAATTTAACTCTCTCAACATTTCCTTACATGCCGCAGAAAGTTCCCTTTTCCCCTTCTTGTTTTTTCCCATATTACTATGGTCTTTTTGGTAGTCTGCAATGGAGTTAAAATCGCCAATCAAGCAAATGTTTCTTTTTTCAAAGCCTACTATTTTTTGGTGAAGGTGTTTAAAAAATTTCCCCTGGTCTTCATTTGGGGCATAGATTGCTACAAGTAAAAATGTGATGTGGTTTATCCAAACTTGTATAACCAGAGTTCTTCCTTCGGGATCCGACCAGATTAATTCTGCCTTTACATCTTGTTTTACGTAAATTGCAATTCCTTTTTTCTTGTGTTTGTCGGCCGGTGCCGTAAAAAGTTTCCCTAATTTTGGACAAATTAGATGTCTTTCGTCATTTTTCGAAATATGTGTTTCTTGAAGACATATTATATCTGCGTTATGTTGAATAAGTTTTGAAAATATCCTTTTTCTTTTTGATAATGAATTTAATCCGTTTATATTGATGGAGAGCAACTTCTTCCCCTCCACCATTTATCTACGTCTGCTTAGATTTTTGCCTAGTAATGATTCGGTTCTCTTGTTGTTGTTGTTGTTGTGGGATTTGCTCTTCTCTCCCAGGTTGTGGATTATCACTTCCTGAAATTGGAGAAAGTCGTTCCTTTTGGGTTCTGTGATGATATCGGTCCTCCTGTGGTCTCCTTTTAGGTTCTTCTTTAGTGGATTGACCATTCGTATCTGTGAGCTGTTGATGAAAATCTTGGGCCTGTTCTATCGATTCTATTTTGATTTTCCTCTCTTTCCACGTAATTAACATCCCTTCCGGGATTAACCATTTAAATTGGATTCCTTTTTTATTTAAATCATTAGCTAAAAATTTATAATCTTGTCTTATCATCCTCACTTTCTTTGGAATTTGTTTTAAAATCCTAATTTCTCTGCCTTTATATGATATTGTTTCCTCCCTAGACATTTTCAAAATTAAATCCCTCAGACATCTCCTAGAGAAGCGGATATGAATTTCTCTTGGACAGTTGTTACGCCTGGCGTAGCTTGTGCTAACCCTATATACCTCATCAAACTCTTTAATTAGATCATCTTTTCCCTTTCCTAACCATTCAGCCAATATTTCTGCCATCAAATGTTCCAATTCTTCATTTTTTGCTTCCGCCACATTCTGGAACCTTAAATACGCCATTGCTTTGTCCATCTCGAGGTGGACCAGAGAGTCTTCCGTTTCTCTAAGTACATTTTTAAATTCCTCATCCATCCTTTCAAAGTTAGTCTCCATGTGTGTTGTTCTACTCTCTATATCTTTTATTTTCACTTCGTTTCTCTCCATGGCCTGCTGTAGAGACCCTATCTTACCCTCCACCTTCGATATATCCACTTTCATTTCAGCCTTCAGTTTCCCCATCTCATCTTTCAATTCGCTTATATCTGCTCTAGTTTCATTGTGATTTTTAATCATCATTTCTTGCATTTTAGATATAGCTTCCTGCAAGGATAATAAGGAAGTTTGTATATTAATGTTGGGGACATTAGGCTGCTTTCCCCCTGTTAAGGACTCCTCAATAGTTTTTTGAGTTGTTGGTGGGGTGGGTGTCAACGTAGTCGATAGGGTCGGGGTAGCCTTCCTTCCTGTTTTTAAGGCCATAGTTGTCGTGGATGTCATCTCTCTAAGTATTTGTTTTTGTTGATGCACAATTTTAGATATATTATCCCAAATCACCATTCAGTGTTTGGGTCTTGTATTTGAAAGTCTATTCACGTATTTCAATTTAATATCTCACTCCAGTCTTTTCCCCTATATCATAAATAGATATCTACTACAGTATTCTAGTCTATGTAATAAGAAAATTGGTCAGCAATAGTACATCAATTAACACTTTAAGGAATTAATCTTAAATGTCTTAAGTAATCTAAATAATTTATAAATAGTTTATATCAACAGAGTTTATCCCTCTTTACTATTAATACTTACAACAATAATCTCTTAACTCTATAATAATACTATACCCCCCTCTTTTTTTTCCCCAAATAAGTAGGATTATGTAAGCTATTTAGGAGATACAATAGGGAGGCAGGGGGAAAAACAATAAGAGAAAGGGTAGGAGAGAGATTACCACAGCTTCAGAGAATCAACAAACAAAAAGCAAGGAAGTCATCTTAAGGAGAAAGTAGTGCCAAACTAGTAATATTAAGTAGTACCACGTAATAAAGAAAGCAAGTTGGGTGAGCTAAAAGTCCATCTTCCAGCTAGAGGATTCTTTTCAGCCTTCCAATCAGCAAATGGTGTAATGTGCTGACTAATCTGCAGTCCCAAAACCGTCTTTCCCAGCCTTCTGTTTGTCTCTGCCTTCTTCCTCTTGCTTCTTCTTTCTTTGCTTTCCAACTTTTAAATCAACATACAAATCTTCCAAAGTCCAATATAATGCTCAGTTTGTCTTCTCCACAATATTAAATAGATGTGATAGTCGTGTTGTGCTCAGATCTGAGGATTCATCAGACTCGATCAATGCCAGTATTCTTTCACCTCCGTCGCCTCCCTTTTCTCAAGTAAAGTCAAAAAGAAAGGTCCAAAAATCAGATGAAGCCCCTCACCAATTCCGGACCTCTGATCTCCTGGTTTTAGCAATCTCCCTCTTTCCCCAGAGCTTCCCTTTCACAGGGTAAAATCTGCGCTTTCACTTTTGTGCTTAGGCTTTTCCGCTCTCCATTATAGTCCTTTCATTTTCCCAACTGTTTTCTGGCCGCTTTCTGCCCGACTTCTGAAAGGTGCTAATCACAACCAGGAGAGAAGAATTTACGCTGTCATTCTTCTGTCATTCTGCTCTCTTCAGTCTTCAAAGGTTCCAAGTTATAAACCGTTTCTCTGTTCCTGTAACTCTCGACCTCGCAGTGGCAGACCGGACTTGAAGCCGCCATAGAATGACAGATTATTCTTCTGCGCCAGGCTCGGGAGCTTCCCTCTTCGCTGTCGGGGGGTTACCTTCCCCACTCTGCTGCTCGAAGTTCTCCACGTTGACACGAACCTCTCTGGGGTTCGTGTATCCCTGGGGGATCGCTCCTGGTGCCAGAAAAGGTGTTCAAAGACTGCAACAGTCTTCTTCACCTCCGTTCACCCTGTCCTGCCACCGGAAGCTCGGAGAGTTAGTCAATTTACAAGGGGTCTCTGTTTCTGTTGTCACGCTAAACACACTTGGTTTCATAATTGGTCTGATTATGATGCTTCTCAGCACATATTAAAAAACTAGGGAATTATAGTTATTGTTCTAATTACTATTGGTTGTCAGGTACCTTTAATTCTTCTTTGTATGGACTTAATATAGCTCCTGATATGTATCCTGACAATTTTCCTATTTTTAATGCCTCTGATCAATCTAATACAGGATCAATATGTGCTGGTTGGGAGATTAAAGAATCCTAATATGTGGTTCTTTTTTGATAAATATGCCACCAATGTGCATCCTCAGAATTTTTCATTCTTTGAATAAAACTATTGAGGATGAGCTTGCCAATTTACAATCCTACATTCAAAATAATATCCATGCTCAGTACTCACCTTTTGAGTGGCTAACCAATTGGCTCCCTGATTGGTCTTGGCTCAGACAGTTTTTCTTTTATGCTGTAATTATTATTGTACTAATTGTAACCTGTTGTTTTATTCAATGTATTCCAAATTTGTTTGCATTGTTTCGTTCTACTTCCCCTTCTCTAACTCCTTTACAGTTGCGATACATTCATAAATCTTTGAATCCTCCATTTAAAAAAAAAACGAGGATATGTAGAGTTGTAATTGCAGGAAATGTCATTATCTTGATGGCAAACCTCAGGTAACGAAGGTTCCAAAGCAAATACAACTCAGGCAAACAAAATCACTAATGCAAATAAGGATTAGAGAGAGGAAGTAAACATATGTTAGACTTTAACTAGAGATAATTAATTGTGTTAATTACTATGCTAAACAGTAACGAAAGCTGAGCAGAAACTAGGGTTAACCAATGTTAGAGGATTACTAAAAATGTGTATAAATGTAAGACTAGACTCCAATAAAGTTCATCATGATTCATTTGATCATGATCAAACACCTCGACTGCCTCGTCATTACAACACCAATGAGATGCAAAAGTTGCTCTCATCAGAAAAGAGGACTTTGGACCACTGAGCAACAGACCAGTTCTGTTTTTCTTTAGCCCAGGTAAGATGCTTCTGACATTGTTTGTTGTTCAGGAGCGGCTTGACAAGAGGAATACGACATTTGACATAAAGAAGCCGGCAACTGGATAAAGAATGCGCAGGAGGAAGAAGGAGTTTTGAAACGAAAGTCTTTTCTTGGTCGAACTGGGACCTTAATGACATATTTAACACCTGGGAAAGTATTGGCTTGGAAGCTATAATGTTCCCGATTGATGTTTTCAGCTGCGAAGAAAAGTGACGAAAAGGGGAAGCTATTCTCCCTCCCTTATGGAATTAACTCCTTTGTTATAAGTGGGAAGGGAGAGGCATGGGAAAACAAATTTTTACTCTAAGACTTTGCTGGAGGAGATGCCTTGAAGATAAAGAGAATAGAAATTAATTCTAAGAAAGACTTAAAGCACAGATTGGACGTTTTTTCTTTCCCTAATTTGACTTCACCCCTAGAAGAGAAATTGTAAAAAGAAGAAGCTTGTACTCTGCCTGGACTGTTTGATGACTGTGCGTCTTTGGGACTTTTGGGAACTGTTTTAAGTTTGGAAATAACTGATTGGTTTAATAATAATAAGAGGATACAGAAAGAGAAGAAGAAACAGTTTAAAATGGCTCTATCTCTTGATGAACTAAAAAAACAATATTTAAAAATAAAGAAAGAAGGCAAAGATGTTATGGGAGAAGCCCTTTGTTTCCTAGATATGGCGCTTGTCATGTGCCAGCAAATTAAACAACAGCTGGAAGAAGCTGAGGAAGAAGAAGCCATTTTTAATGAACTAAACGGTGCGACTAAGAAAGAAAGGAGAAAGAGAGGAGCGAAAAGGAAGGACTTAAGAAATAAAAAAATGTTTATGAAAGAGAAAAAGAAGATGCAAAAACAACAGAATGCTAGAAAGCAAAAGGAAAGAGGAATGCAACAGAAAGGGGAAATCAAGAAGGCAGAGGTGTGGAGAGGAGGGGGTAAAAAGTTTAGGCGGGCTAACAAGGAAAGGGAAAAGGGGGAAAAAAGTTACAAAGGTATAAAACAAGATAGAGAAAAGGAAATTTTTTTTAGGGATAATGGGTAATATAAGGGATTTTTTTTTAAAAAAAGGGGGGATTCTGCAAAGTACACATGAGTATTGTAATAGTGGTATTTGTATTATAAGTAGATAATCAGAACTTTTTAAGATCTAATAAAAGATTAAAATATCAAGGTATAACTTTAAAAGGTTTAATAATGAATGATATTAAGTTTTAATAAAATACTGGGAATGTTTAAAATATTAGTTTAAATATAGAGTTTAATGGACTAATGTGTTGACTGTTATGGATTTATTATTGTAGTATTGGTTTTTGAAATAGTAGAATGTACTAAGCAGAATCTGATTGGGATTTAGGTGTCATTTTAAATTTTAATTCAGGGGAATGATAGAAAGGCATCATACTCCGGTTAGTGATTCCAGGGGAAACTATTCTTTTTTAAATTGGAAATGAGACAGATGTAAATGGAGAAATGGACAAAAGATATAAAAATATTTTTCTTTAAAGCAAGATTAAATATATAAAACAGAATTAAGATGAGGCAAAAGTGGAGAGGAGTTATATAATAGATATAGAATGGTAAATAAGAAGGGTAATGGTATATAAGAAGAGCATGAATTCAATTGAAGTCCATACAAAAAGAGGTAATCTGGGGCCAAGTTACTTTCTAGAAGAAAGTTTTATGTTTTTATGTTTATGTCTTATGTGTGTGTGTTTAATTAAGAATTAAATAATAAAATCTCGGAGGAAGACTAGATGAGAATAATTATAAACAAGCCAGAGGAAAATATAAATGTGATGACTGAATACCAGATAAATTAGAAAGGAAATATGATTGAATAATGATTAAAGAGAAACAATGTGGAATTTGGTAAAGGGAATTTACGTGTTTATATGGAAATGGGATAAATTATAAGTACGTGATATAAAGCAATATGTTACCTGCCTTGTAAAGATCTACAATGGATAGAGGTTTTATGTTTTTAATGTTTAATGTTTTGTTTTGTTTGTTTGTTTGTTTGTAAAATCAATAAAACTTGTTTTTTTAAAAAAAGGAATACGACATTTGAAGCCCATGTCCAGGATCCGTCTGTGTGTGGTGGCTCTTGATGCACTGACTCCAGCCTCAGTCCACCCCTTGTGAAAGTCCCCAACACTTTTGAATGGCCTTTTCCTGACAATCCTCTCCAGGCTGCGGTCATCCCTGCTGCTTGTGCACCTTTTTCTTCCACACTGTTCCCTTCCACATAACTTTCTATTGATGTACTTTGATACAGCACTTTGGGAACATTCAACTTCTTTTGCAGTTATCTTTTAAGGCTTTCCCTCCTTATGAAGGGTGTCAATGATGGTTTTCTGCACAACTGTCAGGTCAGCAGTCTTTCCCATGATTGTGATTCCTATTGAACCAGACCGAGAGACCATTTAAAGGCTCAGGAACCCTTTGCAGGTGTTATGGCTTAATTAGCTGATTAGAGTGGGACACTTTGAGCCTAGCATATTGAACCTTTTCACAATATTCTAATTTTCTGAGATTGTGGATTTGGGGTTTTCATGAGTTGTAAGCCATAATCATCTCAATTATGACACATCACGGCTTGAACTATCTTGCTTTGCATGTAATGAGTCTATCTCATATATTAGTTTCACTTTTTAAGTTGCATTACTGAAATAAATGAACTTTTGCATGATATTCTAATTTTTTGAGTTTCACCTGTACAGCTGGTATTATTCCATTTTTTTTTCTGCTGGTGTGTATGTTGGACCTTTTTTATCCTCTCTTTTTCTTTTTTCTGTTCCAGTTCCTCAAGATTGGCTTAATTTTGGAATACTGATTTTTTTTTTCCCTTCCTTTTCCTACTCTTTTTTCTTTTTTCATCAACTATTTAACTAAGAAGTGGACATAATTTGTCATTTTTTACTTGTTTTTGTTTTTCCCCTATCTTTTTTTCCCTTTTCCTCTTCTATTTAGAAGTGGATGGATCTGTACTTTTCTTTTGGAATTTCTTTTTTTATATATCAGATTTTTTGGATTTTATACATTTTTACTCTATCTATTTTTTGGATTTATAGTTTTTCTTCCTGTTATTGGACTTTTTATCTCCATCGCTATTGGATAAAATTATTTACTTTCTTTTTTGGGGGGGATTTTCTGTGAGTGGATTATAACTAGATATGAGAAAGATAACTGCTACTGGATCGATTCCTACTTCTCATTCCCTGAGCCCAGCTGGTCAATGATCCATTACAACTATGCTTCAACAGGAAAAAGAAAAAGAGAAAGAAACTTCAATGCAAGAAATAAAGTTAATGTTTCAAGTAATACAAGATCAAGGGAAGTGTACAGATGATAGAATTGAGAGGATGGAATAAATGGGAAAGATGGAAGAAATTATACAACAAATGATAACGATATATGGAGAAAAAATACAGAAGATGGAGGAAAGAGGTGATAAAACTGATAAGAAAGTAGGAGAAATAGACAACAGACTCAAATGGAAAATGAAAAAGGGAAAGCTTCAATACTTTGGGAGATGGATAAAGCTGATGTGATGACCCAGGGTGGGATACAAAATAAACACAGTCACAAAAAACAGGTGAAGCCCTTTTATTCCTTCACTTTGCTTCCAAGCTCCAAATATCCTTGACTGGAGAAAAAAAAACTCCCACACAAGCAGTTACAAGGAGGAGGGAATGCCATTTAAATTATAAAGAGTAAAAAACAACACAAACCAGGCAAGATAAGAGCTTGAAGACATCCACAGATATCAGAACACACACTGGGAAGGACGCCAAACTCAGAGAGGAACAATAAACTAGAGATATTTCCATGCTTTGTTTCCAGCACTCTCCCATACGCATGTCCGTCCTCTTATCCAGTTGTCACAGCTGCAGCCCATGAAGAGGATCAAGGCCCTCTCCTCCCCAGTAGACCACGTCTCTCCCTTATCCTCTCCTCCCTGCATGCCCTAGGATGGAGAGGGGATGGGCCTGGGTCCTCCTCTGACTGCCCAGCCAGCCTCTGCCCTTCCCCAGCCTCCTCCACAACCTCTGGAGCCACACTTCCACTTCCTGTCAGCTGTTCCTCCTCTCCCTCAGAGTCAGTCTCCACCAGGGGTATGACAGCTGATTTTTATCTAAGATTACAAAATATCAAGGAAGAACAGGGAGAAAATCTCACAGAAATTATGACAGAAATCTTGGCAGGACCCTTGGAGATAACTAAAGAAAAATGATGGATGTAATGGATGAAATATATTGAGTATATACGAGATATGCAATGAGGAATAAACTACCCAGAGAAATACATGTGAGATTCACTAATAAAACAATGAGAAAAGAGATACTACAGAAAGCAAGAGATGACACATTGAAGTACAAGGGAAAGGAGATCACAGCACTGACAAAGTTTAATTAAGAAAGAAGTGAATTAAAGATGGTTGATCCCTGAAGGCTTGACATTTATTTGGCAAGAAGAAAGACATAGAATAGACTCAGTTGAGAGAGCAGAATTATTTTACAATGAATATTTTAGAGGAGCAGAAGATGAGAGAGCAAGAGAAGAGGAACTTAAAATATGAGCAGAGATGACAAGAGAAATGGAGAAGGGAAGATGAAAGAGAACAGGAAGAGGGAGCAGTAGGCGCCAAACTTAAATTTTAAGGGCTTCTTATTGGAAGAGGGTGGAAGTGCTAGAGGTGGGGATGGGATACTATTCGAAGCCAGGAATTCATCCAGTTAGATGGAAGAGAAGCATGAAGCAAGTCAATACGACTCCGAAGATTTTAGTTGTCTTATTTTACTTGTTTCCAATGAAGATGCAGCAAATTTGCTGCAGTACTGTTGGAAACCCTAAGAAGAAAAACAGAACATTTGGTATGGGTGAACCAGTTCTACGTCTGCTGCTCTTCAGAGCTACCGGTTCTACAGAGGTGGACAGAACCGGCAGAAACCCACCCGACATCAGCCCACAGTTCAACCAGACTGTGCTAGGATTTGCATGACCCGTACAGCAGCCACAAGAACTGGAAGCTCCAAGGCAGGGGTGTCAAACTGGATTTCTTCAAGGGCCGGATCAGCATTGTAGTTCTCCTCTGTGGGCCGGTGGCGGGGGGGGGGGGAGGGGGGCAGGTGGGCAGGATGGATGCCTCATGCAGCAACTTGCCGGCCAAAACGGGGTGTAGGGGGTCCACACGCAGCCCCGTGCCTCATTTTCGCCCTCTATGGCCTCCTGCAGCTGGCCCATTTTCAGCTGACAGAGTGTTGCATGATGCCATTGGAGGGTGAAAACGAGGCATGGGGGCGCCACACGTGGCCCATTTTAGGTACCAGAGGAACCATGGTCCAGTCCTTTGATATTTCCAGGCCAGCCCCATGGGCCGGTTTTAAGTACCCTGCGGGCCTTGAGTTTGACACCTCTGCTCCAAGGCAAGGCCCAAGAGAGGGTATAAATATATATATATATCTCCTCCATGTGTTCAGCTGCACCAGGACCATGTGCTTAATGGTTCTGTTCCATTAAACCATCCTTCCAAGCAGTCTCCATGTTTCCAGTGTCTTTCTCCCCACTTGGAATTGAACCCAGGTGGGCATTTCTTCCAACAGGAGAGAGGGATCCACTTGAAGACCCAGTGCTTAAGGTAAAAGGTAGCTTCTCCCTGCCCCTATTTGCACTCTGAGAAAAAGACACCCCCCACATACATACCTTGGGGCGGTCCCGCTCCAACAAGGCTTTGGGGGAGCCCCTGGTTGGAAGTTGAACTGCTGCATGCCTTACAAACTTGGAGATGTGCACAAAGGGAACGCGATCCCAGTTGGGGTGGTTGGAGAGGGAGAGGAGGAAAGTGGGGAAGAGGAGGAGGAAGTAGTAGTATGAAGATGAAGCAGTACCAGGAAGAGGGGGAGGAGGCAGAAGCATAGTAGCAGGAGGAAGAGGAGAAAGGACATAGAACTCAGGTGTTGCAAGCCAGTTGCAAGTGCAGCCACCAGAGAACCTTTGCACTGAGCAAGGGGGCTTTGCATGCACAGGCCTGTTTGAGGGTAGAACAAAGCCTTCAACCAAATGAAGCCCTCGCACCCACGTCCAGCTTGTCACAACTCACCGCACCAGGGAGGAATGAGACCCCGTTGTCCCATGGAGCCTGCCAGCCAGCTCCACCCGACCTCACCACTCTTCTACTCCTCCCTGCTCAAGTGGCAATGGGCTCTGCGGGACAACGGGTCTCATTCCTCACCTGGCGTGGCGAGCTCTGGTGGCCTGGATGCAGGTGTGAGGGCTTCGCTCAGTTGAAGCCTTTGTACCTGCCCTTAAACGGTAAGGCTGGTGCGAGCAGCCCAGCTGGGCCGTAGATGGCGTTGGTTCCTGTGCCCGGGCCTTAGGTTCATCCCGTGTGGCTGCCTATGGGGCAAGACAGTCCCCAAGGACTTCAAGCCCATCCTGGGCATGCACATAAGGGGCAGGGGCAGCCCGCCAGCTCCAGGCAGCGCCGCATACTAAAGATGGCTGCATACTGGCCCGGATGGTCACATTACAGATCAGTGCCTGGTTGGTCCCGTCTGGGCCAGGCCACGGAATTACAGGCCAGTCCTTCACTATTTCCAGGGTGGCCTTGCAGGCCAGATCAAACCACTGTGGGCCTTGAGTTTGACACCCCTGCTTTATACTGTTTCCACCTTCATTTTGTAGGAAGTTAGCACCCAACCCTCTCCTAGTAAATTGAAATTTCCTAGCAAATATTAAAAAGGCAGAATATTTCTCCTAAAAAGAGTAGAAACTCGAGAGTAGAAACACCTCAGAAGCAGAATCTCACCCCCACCTTTGTTAATGGGTGGGCCATTAAGGCCCAGGCCAGAATACTTAGCATAGCAAAAATCTTCAGGTAGGGCTATGGCAATTGCCAAAAGCCCTTTTAAGGGCATGGTCATCCAGCAAATCTCAACCAAGCCTGGAACTCAGGACAGCCTACAGAGTTGCCCCTGCATGGCCCCATGGGAGTCTGACAACCAATCAGAATACAAGCTCCAATTCAAATCCCAACAAAGGTTATAAAACCCAGGCACTCTCAGCATATCAGCCCTTCTTGACCTTCTCTTCTCACCTTGAAGCATGTGATCATCCTTTTCACTTTGGAGCTTCAAGCCATGTGGTCCTACTGTCCACCATTAAACCATCTTTCCAAATAGCTTCCATGTTTCCAGTGTCTTTTTCCGCACTTGGAACTGAACCCAGAAGGATATTTCTTCCAACAATTTAAAACACAGGCTGCCAGTTTGACACCCCTGCCTTAAAACATTAACAAAACCCACAATGGTCTGATAATCAGCGTCTCTACTAGTTAATTGACAATCAAGCTATACTAAATTAATCAAGTAAAAATAGCAAAGGGGGGAATTTTTACCCAAACTTCCTCAAACTCCCAAGTTACCCAGACCCCATGGGAATCCACATAGGTTAAAGTCTGCAAACACAAATAGAATGAATTAAATCGGGTCTCCCAGAACTGCATGTTCACAAGAATAAACATCATAGACATACCTACACACACACACCTCAAGTGTCACACTTCCATACCTCGGACAAGCTGTCCTATAAAAGTCCTACACCCCATTTATCTGCAGCCGCCCCAATGGCAAACTGTTTGCTTGCTTTCCTCAGCTGTCTGGATCTCATTTTTATAAGTCTCGAATGAAAATGGACACCAGCTGCATGGTGAACTTGGTCGCTGGAGGTTCCCTGCACCTTTAAAAGGGGCTCACTTTAAAGTCGGCTACTACAGCACCGTTCTGAAGTTGCGGGAATAAAAGTCGTTGCTACCTCCTGCAAAAGATCTCTCTTACTGCGAGCAACGAACACTCGCTTCCCACCCTACACAGCCTCATCACACCTCCGCTCAGGGAGATCTCCCTCCACGCTTCCTGGCTAGTTCCACATCTGTGCATTTCCCCTTCTCCGTAATCCCTAATGTTTTTGTCTTTCCGCGACTCCGGTAGCAGAGTCTGATAGTGGCTTATCTTCCTCCGCCTGTTTATGTTCGTGCGTGTGCGCGCAAACTAAAGGGAGGAAAGGCGGAGGTGCACTATTTTTCTACTTCCTTTTGCTTGTGTTTGTGCGCGTCCTCCGCGGTCCTGGGTGGGTTTTCTCTGGAATGCTGTGCTTAAGGTGAGGCGGCGGAGGCGGCAGGATAAATTCGAGTTCCTGCAGTGGCTAGAAGAAGCTCCTTGTGAACGGCGCCATTTTAAGCCTGTCGTATTCTTCTCTTTGTCGTTTCGGCGATAGGAGTTGCGGCGAACGGTGAGGACCGGTACGGGCACGTGGGAAGGGGAAAAACGCTCGACTGGCCAGTGTTGTAAGCCACCGAGAAAAGTAGAAAGAGGAACAAAGGCAGGCGTAGCTAGAGACACGACCTGTGCGAGACCCTGCGCCCTCGCCTTCCCGCTAGTGTTAGTGCCGCTTCGAGGCTCCTTTTTCCTCACAGAAACTTGAGTTCGGTCCCCAGTTCGGGCGCCGGACTGTCAATGGGAGGCAGGACAAAGACGGCGGGCGACGTTTGTCCCACACAGGAAGTGACTGGGTGGGAGAAATAACTCCTGTTTTTTTAATTATGCGAAGTGAAGGCGTAGACTCGTAGGCTTAAAAAAAATCGAAACAGTCGCGGAGCGGGAATCAAGGTTTCCCTGAAAAAGGTGGTGGGCATGCACTCCGGACCCTGCGTGTCTCTTAAAGACCGGGGCTGGGAGGGTTGTATGTGCGGGACTGGACCTGGAAATGTCTCCACGTTCCTAATGTCCTGCGTGGGGTCTTTGAGGCGGCCTTGCAGAAGGTAGAAACTTGGTCTCGGAGGGATTTTTGGATGAAGACATAGCCCGCGTCAGAGAGGCGAAGACGCTGATCCTAGGTGGCGGTGTCCTGTGGTTTTGTTGTGTTGAGCGAAACGAGGCATGTTAGATGCAAGCGGGATGGGGCTCCTTGCCGGAGATCCGGAATTAGTAATGTCCCCCATGGTCGTGATTGAATATGAGGGTGGGGCGCCTGTGCAATGTCGACTTAAACTGCGGTGGATTGGGCGCGGCGGTCGTTGTAGGGAGTCGCTGAAATTAGAGGCGTTCTGTTGCAATCTACTCGTGCCTTTAGTCTGCAAAATCAAAGTCTCGGGTTTGTTTAGATAGTCTGCAATTAACTCCACGGCGTTTGGACTGTCTTTGGATTAAATCTACATATTTTGCAGGAGAGGTTGTCTCGACTTAACTTGGGCCGTCAAAAATTCCCGCCGTTCTTAATCGTGGTATAACCGAAACGTTTTAAAGGGTTAGACGGGTAATTAAGGCGAAGATAGGGAGAAGAATGGAATAACAGAATAACAGCATTGGAAGGGGGACCTTGGAGGACTTCCAGTCTAACCCCCTGCTCAGGCAGGAAACCCTGTACAATTTTAGACAAATGGTTGTCCAGTCTCATTAAAAACTTCCAGTGTTGGAGCATCCACAACTTCTGGAGGCAAGTTGTTCCACTGATTAATTGTTCTGTCTGGAAATTTCTCCTTATTTCTAGGTTGCTTCTCTTGAACAGCTTCCATCCATTGTTTATTCTCCTGCCTTCGGCTTTGGAGAATAGGTTGACTCCTCCTTCTTTATGGCAACATTGGAACACTGCTATCATGTCACCTAATGAAAAAGGACTATCATATCACAGTCCTGTTTTCATTAAACTATAGATACCCAATAGCAGCAACTGTTATTTATATGTGTTTTAGCCTCCAGTCCCCTAATCACCTTTATTGCTTTTTGTACTCTTTTTGAAGTCTCAACATCTAAAGGTCTCAAAAAGCAATGGATGGAAACTAATCAAGGAGAGAAGCAACCTAGAACTAAGGAAAAATTTCCTGGCAGAACAGTTAATCAGTGGAAAGTTGTGAATGCTCCAACACTGGAAGTTTTTAATAAGAGATTGGACAACCATTTGTCTGAAATGGTACAGGGTTTCCTGCCTGAGCAGGGGGCTGGACTAGAAGACCTCCAAGGCGCCTTCCAACTTTGTTATTCTCTTCTGGTAAACTGTTAAACTGATGGTTTTGGGTCTTAAGAAAATATATTTTTGTCTTATATAATGTGTAAGTAATGAAATCATAAGCATTTGGAATAGAACTAGATTGACCTTTGAGGGCCAAATATGACTCTAGGTTCCTGCCTCAGCATGCATATTTTTCCAATGAAACAGACCAAGACAGGAAGATAATTTTATTATGATTTATTCAGAATGTTCTGATTAAAAAAAGTTTCCTCTCATTCAAAGAGAGAACTTCAAGACTCATCTTACTCCCTGTAGTTAAAACATCAAAATTGCAAGAGAAAACTTGATTGGAGAGGACAAAAGTAACCACCCTTTGCATAGAAAATCAGTTACATGAAGTTAAACATGTTACATGCATGCCCATTTAAGGGAGCTCTGCTGTAAAGGGTTATAAAATTCAGCATGTTAATGGGGATAGGTTGTTTGGAGTTCATGAATAGACAAACCAGATCCCAATTAACACTAACCTCCCTCTCTTTATCAGGAAACATTCTGACCTGGAGAGCAAAGACAGTTTTTTATCTTGAAGTTAAGGAATGTTAGACCTTATCAATTGATCCATTGTACATTCCAGTCTGCAATGGTTTGGTAAACTCTTAACATCATTTAAGAGAGAAAAATAAGTCAAATTAAAATACAAAATAACTGTTAGTTAGCAAGTACATGTGTGGCCTTCACCTTGGCCCTTAATAAGAAATAATTTATGTAGAATTCTGTAGAAAAGTGTCATTGAACAGAATGGGATTTTCCTTTGGATGTGTGCATTTAAGATTTTACAATTAAAGAAGCAATTAAAAGACAAAATAATAAAACACCTGGACCAGATGGTCTGCCAGCAGAACTTTATAAACAATTACAAGATACATTAGGGCTGTCAATTGATGGAGGTCTATAATGAAGCCAACCTCCCCAAAACTTGGTCAGAAACAAATATTACTTTAATACCAAAAGAAGACTCAGACTTACAACAGATAAAAAACTATAGAACGATATCATTATTAAATGTAGACTACAAAATATATGCCTCAATAATAGCAGACAGATTGAAAAGGCTTCTGAACGAATTTATACATCCTGTCATGTCCCTGTCAGAATCTGATTCAGAGGGGGAGTGTCGGGCTCCATATTTAACTACACCCGCAGCAGTAAAGACACTAACCTCCAGCAAACGAAGCCAGTCTCATTCAGCAGGGAGTTGATGGGGATTCCCTATGATGCTGCTTTGCAATGCTACCTGGGAGTTGGAGGTTGAATAGGAGATTCCCGATGACGTGGCTGCAGTGCTCCGATTCATTAATACTCTGCTGAATGGGGGGGGGGGCGGGATTTACACAGAGGGTGTTACGGGGTGCTTATGGAAGTAGAGGGGATTGGTGTAAGGTAGGGTGCAGAGCGATCTAGGCTGTGGGACGCGGGATACAGAAGTGGGAACTTAGCATAGGGTGGTCCGCAGGAGTTAGCTGTGAGTAGATGGGTGGGGCAATGTTATAAAGAGCGCTGGAAGGCACAAGCTTCCAGCGCTAAACTTCTGTTAGCTGTTAATATTCCCGGGATACAAACCAACAAACATTGAGGTTTGAAATCTTATTTGTACACGTAACGCACATCCATCTAGCACTAACGGTTTGAATTCCAAGCTAGGTTTCATAGTAGTAAAACATGACGGAGGCTGTTATTCTTGGATTGGCGTGGCTGGATAAATGGCATCCTACTATTAGGTGGGAAGGTGGGTTTAGAAAAATACGGTTGGCTGTAGGCCCCGATCCTCTGTTTGAGGATCTGGCTGGGTTGACAGTCCCTGGCCTGGTGCTTAATGATTCCAGTCTCGCCTATCCTACAGAGTATACAGACGTATCTGAAGTTTTTAACAAAACTGGAAGCAACCAGTTACCTCCCCACAGACCTTCAGATTGTGCTATAGAGTTAATCTCTGGGGTGAAGCTGCCAAAACCCCGCATGTATTCAATGACACCTCAGGAAATGGATGAACTGTGGAAATACATTGATACAAATTTGGTGAGAGGTTTTATTTGGCCAGGGCAGGCGCAGGTGCGGCTCCAGTCTTGTTTCGAGAAAAGGAGGGGGGGGGGTTGAGATTATGTCTTGATTTCCGGGGTCTGAATGCAGTGTGTAAGGAGTCATTATACCCTCTACTGTTGATTAAAGATTTACTGGCAACGCTAACTAAAGGTTGGATCTTCACAAAATTAGACCTTCGTGAAGCTTATTTGTGCAAATTGCAAAATCACCAAACCAGTAGTTCACACTGGTTGGATCCCACCCCTGGTTTCTGGGGGTTGGAAATAATTTAAGCATTCTAGAAAATTATGTACAGGAGATAATGCTGGAGGATAGAGGATTAAAAAGTTTATACAGTATTTTAGTTTCTTCCATAAATTAATGTATGCACATCATACCAACTTTGTATTCCAAATGGATCTATTGTGTGCTTCCCTATGCTCTTATGCACTTATACAGTATTTAAAATTGAATTTAAGTGTTGGTTTGTTAGTAAGAACTGATAGAGTATTATGACACCCATAGCAATTTGTGTACATAATCCTTACCTTTCCTAAGTGTAGACATCAGGTTAATTAGTAGTGAATTTGTAACTGAGGTTTTTGCAGTATGCTTGGCAAAAATGTATTCATATTGTTTTAAGACTGAATTGAGTTTCATGTCTTAAACTTTTTGTTTAATTTTATTATACTGTATAAAGTACAAAAAAAGGAAAAATCAAGGGCAGGAACGGGAAAAGCGGGTGTGGAATACAAGGGGGGAAGAGAAAAAGAAAGAAAAGGGGGCATTAACTTCCAACTCTTTCTAGCTCAGTACAAGATAAACACGCTCCAGCCTCAATTTTTTGCTTTTACACATTAATATATAGCTAGCCATTTTTATTGCACCAAATTTTTCTAATCAACAAAGCCAAGATCAAAGTTTCATTTTTTTTTCTTCACAAGCACAAATTCCAGAAGTGATATCCAAATAAGAACATATTTTCCTTTTTAAATAAAGTAATCAAGTTGTTCTGACCCAGCCTTAGCAGAAGCAAGAAACATACTCCTTGTCATGAAAACCCCCTCTTTATTTACCTCTTGTGAATTAATTGCATTCACCCATCGAAAAGTCCAGGCAATTGTCCTTCAAAGAGTTAACGGCAGCAACAGACCTCATCAGTTCCTTGCTGTGCCAAAAGGCTGCAAATTAAGTTCTGGAAAGCAGTCTCTGGCACAAAACACAATGAGCAAAATCTTTAGAAAGATGAACTGTTGTCTCCTGTGACAACCACTCCCCTTTCCTTCTATTTATTCCCCAGCCAAGGAAGGACCATTCAGCAACCACATGTGCTTTGCTTCCCAAGTTGACTCCTTGACCTCTGTTCCCCTCTCCTAACAGCTCTGAGTAAAAGTGCATCTTTACAGATAACAGATAATCAGAGTTGGAAGGGACCTTATAGGTCATCTAGTGCAACCCCCCACCCAAGTGGGAAACCCTACACCATTTCTGACAAATGGCAGTCCAATCTCTTCTTGAAGGTCTCAAGTGATGGCGCTCCCACAACTTCCGAGGGCAAGCTGTTCCATTGGTTGATTGTTCTCACTGTCAGAAAGTTTCTCCTTATTTCCAGGTTGAATCTCTCCTTGTTCAGTTCTCCCTCGAGCTGCTCGGATCATCCAGAGAGTGGGAGGTGCTCCAGTCTGCGTCTGTGTAGGCTGAGCTTAATTACTGAGGAACGCTCCGCCCTCTGTCACGTGGTCCCTTGTAGCGTTCCCCAGTTTATGCTCAGCCTTCGCAGAGTTAGGCTGTGTGTTTTGATTGTGCTTCCCACTCTTTGGCTGATTCAAGCAGGATAATATTTCAGTTACAGGTTTGATTTCAGTTTATTATTTCCTTAGCCTCTGCGCATCTGTGGGGGTCTTGAGACTTAGGGGTGTGCGTTTTCGCCCCCAGGGGGCTGAGCGGGTGGCTTAGCAGCGCTTAGCGCTAAACCCCCCCCCCCACTCTGCCGTTTATTTTCTTTCCGTTCCTGCCTTGCTGTCCTTGTGCCTTTCTAGAGGTCCGGAGCCTTTTTATTCTGGTTTTCCCCCCACTAACGCCAATCGCCCAGACAGAGGTGATTTCAGCGTCCTCGCCCTCGTGGCTTGCAGGACGCACCCGCCCTGAGCTGCCCGCTTCGTTTTTGCTTTCGATTTCCAGGCGGCTGCCATTTTGGGCGCCGCCTCGTGGCCGGGCGACATTTTGCAGGCCTCCTATTGCTGCGACGATCTGCTGGCCCTAGACTTAGGCTCCCAGGCCTAGTAGGGCTGATCTCTCTATCTCCCTCTCCCCTCAAAAGGGAAAAAGCTGTACTTTATTTTATTACTTGTTGGTGTAAGTGTTGGCTCCCGCAGCAGAATTCAGGGCGGGGAAGTAGAAAAGCAGCCACTCCCTCCCTGAGGGGGGGCAAGCTGCCTGAGGCCTTGTATTGCTGGCATTGATTTGGCTGATTGGCTTCTCTTCCTTTTCCAACTGCCAGGTTGTTATTCAGTCCTAATACAGAATATCTTCATATTTCTTTACAGTGGTGATCCAATCTCATCCAATTGGCATTTATTCTCTCTCAGATTTGCTTAGAGAGACTTAGCCTTCCATCACTGTCCCTGCAGTGTGTTTTTCCTGGATCCTTATCCCGGTGGGATTGGGCGTTGGTCTTACCTGACACGCCATTTCTAGTCGAGCTGCGAGGATCATCCAGAGAGTGGGAGGTGCTCCAGTCTGTGTCTGTGTAGGCTGGACTTAATCATTAGGGAACGCTCCGCCCTCTGTCACATGGTCCCTTGTAGCCTCCCAGTTTATGCGAAGTCGAGAGAGGAGGAAAGTCATCTAACTCTCATCTAACTAGACCTAAAGTATCATTGGTTGAAACAAGGTTCCCCCAGACGGAAAAAAATTAAAAAGGGTGGGGCTGGATGATCCTCGCAGCTCGACTAGAAATGGCGTGTCAGGTAAGACCAACGCCCATTCTCCCTCAAGCTGCTCGGATCATCCAGAGAGTGGGACATACCAAAGCTTGGCTGTCCTACGGGAGGGAATCCGTCTGGGGTGGAAGCTCCCCTGGGTCCTCGATGACCTGCTGGAGGACTCGTCTACCAAACGAGGCCTCAGCCGACGCAAAGATGTCAATCTTATAGTGCCTAATGAAAGGGGAGGGGGAAGCCCAAGTGGCGGCCCGACAGATGTCTGAGATTGGAGCCTGGGTGGCCCAGGCCGCAGAGGTGGCCGCACTCCTGGTGGAATGCGCCGTAATCCCACTGGGAACTGGCAAGGTCTGAGACGAATAAGCCTTGGCGATGGTGGCTCTGATCCATCGCCCGATGGTGGAAGGGGACACCTTGTGGCCTAAGGACTTGGGCTGGAAGGAGAGAAATAAAGACTCTGACCTTCTAAAGGGTTGCGTGCGGTTAATGTATATGCGGAGGGCCCGCCTGACATCTAGGGTGTGCCATTGTTTCTCCCTTTCCCGCGAAGGATGGGGACAAAAGTTCGGGAGTGTAAGCTCCTGATCCCTGTGGAAGGCTGAATTGACCTTGGGCAAGAAGGTCGGGTCGGGGCGTAGAACCACCCGATCGGAATGGAAGATACAGAGGTCCTTTCTCACCGAAAGGGCAGCAATCTCCGAAATTCGGCGAGCCGAGGTAATTGCCACCAGGAATACTACCTTAAAGGTCAAAATTTGGAGAGAAGATTCTCTAATGGGTTCGAAAGGCGGTTTGGTGAGGGCCACCAGGACCTTGTTAAGGTCCCAAGTGGGGTACCGGTGCACAACAGGGGGACGGAGGTTAGTAGCCCCCCTTAGGAAGGCCCTGATACGGGGATGGTGAGTGAGGGGACCCAGATTGTCGCCGGAGACGACAGTTGAGAGGGCTGCTACCTGGCGTCTCAGGGTATTAGGTGAGAGACCTTTTTTTTTTTTTTTTTTTTGAGCCCATCCTGGAGAAAATTCAAAATCTGGGCCACCGAAGGCGAGAGCGGGTTGACCATGGATGAATGGCACCACCTGCAGAAGCTGACCCAGGTGGCATCGTATATCCGATTGGTTGAAGGCCGTCTGGCGGTCAGGATCGTGTTAATGACCTGGTCAGATAAATTCTCCTTCCGCAACTTTTCCCGCTCAACCTCCACACGGTTAGTTGGAGCCATTGGGGCTCCGGATGTCGAATGGGCCCCTGAGACAGGGAGATCCTGTCCGGAGGGATTCTCCACGGGGGAGACACCGAGAGGTTGCGGAGGTCTGCAAACCATGGTCGCCTGGACCAATAGGGAGCCACTAGAATCAGTTCTGCCTTCTCCTGGATCAGTTTCTGAATGACCCTGGGAAGCAAAGCTAACGGGAAGGCGTACAGGAGTCCGGGGGGCCACGGACAGCGAAGTGCGTCATGATTCTCTGCCCCGGGGGAAGGGAATCTGGAGAAGAACCGAGGGAGCTGGGAGTTGCAGGGGGATGCAAAGAGGTCCACTAACGGGAGACCGAAGATCATGGTCACCTCCCTGAAAAGGGATGGATGAATGCGCCACTCGGACTGGTCCACGGTGGCCCTGCTTAACCAGTCCGCTCGGGTGTTTGAGGCCCCCGAAATGTGTTCTGCTTTGATCGAGAGGAGGTGACGCTCTGCCCAACGGCAGAGTCTCTCGGCCTCTCTCATCAACCGAATAGACTGGGTCCCACCTTGCCTGTTGACATGGGCCTTGGCGGTAACGTTGTCCGTGAGAATAAGGACGTGCCGCCCGCATACCTGAGGCAGGAAGTGGCGGAGGGCCAGGTGGATGGCGTGGAGCTCCAGCCAGTTTATGCTGCAGGCCCGCTCTGCATGGGACCATTTGCCCTGTGTTGTAAGGGACTGGAAGTGAGCGCCCCAGCCGCTCAGGCTGGCCTCTGTGGTGATGACGAGACGCTGGGGATCTTTGAAGAGATGACCCCTGTTGATGGCAGGGTTGGTCCACCAGAGGAGAGACGAGAGGACCTTTGGAGGTACCTTGATGGAGGATTTTGAGTTGCTTCTGCCGGACCTTTGAAACGGAAGCAGGAGCCACTGCAGGGACCTGGTATGAAGACGGGCCCAAGGAATAATAGAGATGCATGAAAGCATTTTTCCCAGTAATTTAGATAAATCTAACAGAGAAGCCCTCTTTGATCGGCGAATAACCTGAATTGAATTTCGAATACTCTGAAGCCTTTCCAGGGAAAGGAACACTTTTTCCTGCACCGTGTCAATGATGGCCCCCAAGTGGGCAATTCGGGTAGAAGGGACCAGTTGGCTCTCTTTTTGGTTGACCAGGAAACCATGGGCGTGGAGGGCGGAGAGAGTAGTCTTGGTGTCCCGCTCTGCTTGGGATAGTGAATGGGACAGGATGAGGATATCATCCAGATAGCAGTGGAGACGGACCGGGCAGTCCCTTAAGCGAGCTGCCAGGACCGCGAGGATCTTAGTGAAAACTCTGGGAGTGGAGGCTAACCCAAAGGGAAGGGCCACATACTGAAAATGGTGGTGATTGTAACAGAATCTAAGGAATTTAGAGTGTGAAGGCCGAATTGGGATGTGGAGGTATGCCTCAGAGAGGTCTATAGAAGATAGCCAATCTCCTTACCTGGTACCCTGCAAAATGGATTGGAGGGTGTGCATTTTGAATTTGCGGGGGTTTAGGAAGCGGTTGAGCCGTTTGAGGTCCAGGATAGCCCTCCATCCTCCCGAGGACTTGGGAACCACGAAGAGGTGGGAATAGAAACCCTGCCCTCGCTGAGAGGGGGGAACTGGCTGGATGGCCTGGATGGAGAGTAAGTGATGGATGGCCGCATCCATTAATTTGCGTTTGGAGGGGTCCCTAGAGGAGGGAGATGACATGAAGAACTCGGGAGGTTGAGAGTTGAACTCCAGAGCGAGTCCAAACCTGATGGAGTCCCTGACCCATCTGTCGGTTCCCCTAGTTTCGGCCAAGAGAGGGTCCAGGGTCGGCCCAAAGAGCTTCTCCCCTCTAATGGGGGTGGAGGCCAGCTTGACCTTATTCTTCAGGAGTGGGAGACAGGGGGAAGTTGAGTGGCCAGGCCCGAGGTGTTCTTGGCCTTAAACAAGATGGACTTAAACATGTGGGGCTTGAATAACCCCACAGAGGAAGGCTGGACGGGGGTAAGGCCCTCGTCCTCCGACAACTCTGCTTGCATCGGGTCTAAATCTGAAAAGGGTTCCCCATGGAAGGTGGATCCCCATTCAAGGTGCTCCTCCTCCCTGTATTGGTCTAAAATTTCCATTCCCTCCTCCGGTTCCCTTTCTGGAAGAGGGCTGGCCCCCCGGGAGGGTACCTGACCAGGAGCAGGGTCCAGGGCGGGCATGGACCTAGTTGGCACCGGTTCTTGCGCGGGAACCATCTGAGGAAGGCTTGATCCGGCGCGGGCCAGTTTCTGGATACCCGGCCTTACCCAGGTCGTATCCTAGGCGTGCCAACCGCCTGTACACATATATATATTTCTATATATTCATATTGATACTTCTGTTGTTTCACCATGGCAGATGATAACCCTAACTCCCGCCATTCTTTGAAGGCGAAATCTAAGTCCCATCATGTGCGCAGACAGGCTAAGGAAACCTCCCAGGAGACTTCTAAGGCCTCTCAAAGGGATGCCTTAAGGCGTCATAAGGCACTAGAGAGGGAGTTCGATAGGCGCTCTAGGGTGACTCAACCATCACCCCCAGCCGCCCCTTCTACTTCCAGGCACCCCCCCCTCCAGTTTGTTCCCCTCTCTCCAGGCACAGCTCATCCCAGGAGTCTCCCACCCCTGGACCAGCTACCAGCCGGATGCCTGAAGCAACCTTCACTCCCATGGCCGCTGGCCTAAGACAGGAGGACCCACCCACGATCGAGATGCCTGAGTACATGAGAACTTGGATGGAGCAGGCTATTCGACAGGGGATAGCTCAAGGCATGCAGCAGATGGCCGGACCAAGCCTTCCTCAGATGGCTCCCGCGCAAGAGCCGGTGCCAACTAGGTCCATGCCCACCCTGGACCCCGCTCCTGGTCAGGTACCCTCCCGGGGGGCCAGCCCTCTTCCAGAAAGGGAACCGGAGGAGGGAATGGAAATTTTAGACCAATACAGGGAGGAGGAGGAGGACCTTGAATGGGGATCCACCTTCCATGGGGAACCCTTTTCGGATTTAGACCCGATGGAAGCAGAGTTGTCGGAGGACGAGGGCCTTACCCCCGATCAGCCTTCCTTTGTGGGGTAATTCAAGCCCCACATGTTCAAGTCCATCTTGTTCAAGGCCAAGAACACCTCGGGTCTGGCCACTCAACTCCCCCCTGCCCCCCTCTCCTCTGGGGAGGAACCGGAGGACGCAATGTTCAAGCAGCCCGTGGTGGCTGAGGATGTGATTCCCGCCCCTCCCATTTTCCACGATCTGGTTTCTAACCAACTGGGCTTTAAGGGGGCTCCTCCGGCCCCATCCACGCAGGATAAGAGGTTGTTTAACCTCAAACCGAGTTTCTGCTCCCTCCTCAATACCCCGGAGGTGGACGAGCCCATTATTGGTCTCGCCTCTTCCTCCTCCCTGAGTGACCCCCTGGAGGCCCTCAAACCCGAGGATAGGAGGTCTGAATTGGCCTTGCGTCGGGCTCATCTAGCCAACGCCTGGGCAATTAGATCGGCCACCGCAGCCTCCTTCTTTACCAGATCCTCTATCCGGTGGCTCCGTCAACTGAAGTCAAACATCCCTCCATCCAATACACGGGCGCTTCAGGACATAGCCAAAATCACAGCGGCGGCAGAGTTCTCAGCTGACGCCACGTACCATTCGGTTAAATTCGCCTCCCGGGCGTTAGCGTCCCAGGTCACTGCCCGCCGCCTGCTCTGGCTCAAACCATGGCAGGCGGACGTGAAGAACAAGGTCAAGCTGGCCTCCGCCCCTATTAAGGGGGAGAAGCTTTTTGGGCCGGCCCTGGACCCACTCTTGGCCGAAACTAGGGGAAAGAAGAAATTCCTTCCTCCTCTTTTTCGGAGGCCTGACTCCCGAGCCCCTCAGACCTTTCGAAGAGGATCCTCCCGGTCCTTCCCTTTGGGTTAGCTTCCGCCCCCAGAGTTTTCACTAAGATCCTCGCGGCCCTGGCAGCTCGCTTAAGGGACTACCCGGTCCGGCTCCACTGCTATCTGGATGATATCCTCATCCTGTCCCATTCCCAATCCCAAGCAGAGCTGGACACCAAGACTACCCTCTCTGCTCTCCACGCCCATGGTTTTCTGGTCAACCAAAAAAAGAGCCAACTGGTCCCTTCTACCCGAATTGCCCACTTGGGGGCCATCATTGACACGGTGCAGGAAAAAGTGTTCCTTTTCCAGGAAAGGGTCCAGAGTATTCGAAATTCAATTCAGGTTATCCGACGATCAAAGAGGGCTTCTCTATTAGAATTGTCTAAATTACTGGGAAAAATGGTTTCATGCATCTCTATTATTCCTTGGGCCCGTCTTCATACCAGGTCCCTGCAGTGGCTCCTGCTCCCGTTTCAAAGGTCCGGCAGAAGCAACTCAAAATCCTCCATCAAGGTACCTCCAAAGGTCCTCTCATCTTTCCTCTGGTGGACCAACCCTGCCATCAACAGGGGTCATCTCTTCAAAGATCCCCAGCGTCTCGTCATCACCACAGACACCAGCCTAAGTGGCTGGGGCGCTCACTTCCAGTCCCTTACAACGCAGGGCAAATGGTCCCAAGCAGAGCGGGCCTGCAACATAAACTGGCTGGAGCTCCACGCCATCCACCTGGCCCTGTGCCATTTCCTGCCTCAGGTACGCGGGCGGCACGTCCTTATTCTCACGGACAACGTTACCGCCAAGGCCCATGTCAACAGGCAAGGCGGGACCCAGTCTATCCGGTTGATGAGAGAGGCCGAAAGACTCTGCCGTTGGGCAGAGCGTCACCTCGTCTCGATCAAAGCAGATCACATTTCGGGGGCCTCAAACACCCGAGCGGACTGGTTAAGCAGAGCCACCGTGGACCAGTCAGAGTGGCGCATTCACCCATCCCTTTTCAGGGAGGCGACCATGATCTTCGGTCTCCCGTTAGTGGATCTCTTTGCATCCCCCCGCAACACCCAGCTCCCTCGGTTCTTCTCCAGATTCCCTTCCCCCGGGGCCGAGAATCACAACGCACTTCGCTGTCCATGGCCCCCGGGACTCCTGTACGCTTTCCCCCCATTAGCTCTACTTCCCAGAGTCATTCAGAAACTGATCCAGGAAAAGGCAGAACTGATTCTAGTGGCTCCCTATTGGCCCAGACAGCCGTGGTTTGCGGACCTCCGCAACCTTTCGGTGTCTCCCCCATGGAGAATCCCTCCGGACAGGATCTCCCTGTCTCAGGGGCCCATTCAACATCCGGAGCCCCAATGGCTCCAACTAACCGTGTGGAGGTTGAGCGGGAAAAGTTGAGGAAGGAGAATTTATCTGACCAGGTCATTAACACGATCCTGGCTGCCAGACGGCCTTCAACCAATCGGATATACGATGCCACCTGGGTCAGCTTCTGCAGGTGGTGCCATGCCTCCATGGTCAACCCGCTCTCACTTTCGGTGGCCCAGATTTTGAATTTTCTCCAGGATGGGCTCAAAAAAGGTCTCTCACCTAATACCCTGAGACGCCAGGTAGTGGCCCTCTCGACCGTCGTCTCTGGCAACAATCCGGGTCCCCTCTCTCACCATCCCCGTATCAGGGCCTTCCTAAGGGGGGCTACTAACCTCCGCCCCCCTGTCGTGCACCGGTACCCCACTTGGGAAATTAACAAGGTCCTGGTGGCCCTAACCAAACCTCCTTTCAAGCCGATTAGAGAATCCTCTCTCCAAACTTTGACCTTTAAGGTAGTATTCCTGGTGGCAATTACCTCGGCTCGCCGAATTTCGGAGATTGCTGCCCTTTCGGTGAGAAAGGACCTTTGTATCTTCCACTCCGATCGGGTGGTCCTACGCCCCGACCCGACCTTCTTGCCCAAGGTCAATTCAGCCTTCCACAGGGCTCAGGAGCTTACACTCCCGAACTTCTGTCCCAATCCTTCGCAGGAAAGGGAGAAACGATGGCACACCCTAGATGTGAGGCGGGCCCTCCGCATATACATTAACCGCACGCAACCCTTTGAAGGTCCGAGTCTTTATTTCTCTCCTTCCAGCCCAAGTCCTTAGGCCACAAGGTGTCCCCTTCCACCATCGGGCGATGGATCAGAGCCACCATCGCCAAGGCTTATTCGTCTCAGGCCTTGCCAGTTCCCAGCGGGGTTACGGCGCATTCCACCAGAAGTGCGGCCACCTCTGCGGCCTGGGCTACCCAGGCTCCAATCTCAGACATTTGTTGGGCCGCCACCTGGGCTTCCCCCTCCCCTTTCATTAGGCACTATAAGATTGACATCTTTGCGTCAGCGGAGGCTTCATTTGGCAGACGAGTCCTCCAGCGGGTCATCGAGGACCCAGGGGAGCTTCCACCCCAGACGGATTCCCTCCCGTAGGACAGCCAAGCTTTGTTATGTCCCACTCTCTGGATGATCCGAGCAGCTCGAGGGAGAATGGGCGTTGGTCTTACCTGACACGCCATTTCTAGTCTAGCTGCGAGGATCATCCAGCCCCACCCTTTTTAATTTTTTCCGTCTGGGGGAACCTTGTTTCAGCCAATGATACCTTAAGTCTAGTTAGACGAGAGTTAGACGACTTTCCTCCTCTCTCGACTTCGCATAAACTGGGGAACGCTACAAGGGACCACATGACAGAGGGCGGAGCGTTCCTCAGTAATTAAGCTCAGCCTACACAGACGCAGACTGGAGCACCTCCCACTCTCTGGATGATCCTCGCAGCTCGACTAGAAATGGCGTGTCAGGTAAGACCAACGCCCATTTCCATCCATTATTCCTTGTCTGGCCTACAGGCACTTTAGAAAATAGCTTGACCCCTTCCTCTCTGTGGCAGCCCCTCAAATATTGGAAGACTGCTATCCTGTCTCCCCTGGTCCTTCTCTTCACTAGACTAGCCAAGCCCAGTTCGGGTAACCGTCTTGAACAGGCCCCAGCTGTTCTTCCTCTCATATCAGCCTCCGAAGGCAGCTGACTCTCTGGTAGCTGGGAATTGTTGGACGGCCCTGGCTCTATATGCATCCAACACAGAGCATCCATCAGAGCCTACTCCAGAACTGGCCCAAGTTCCTCCCCAACCTCCTCATCGTCCGATTCTGCTGCCAGCTTTGCTGGCAGCTGGCGGGCCACAACACAACCATTCTTGCTTTATCTTCCTTGATATGGAAATAACGTGTATTTCTATTTGCATCTAGTAATCTTTATAAACAGTCACCATTTTTATTTACAAAGTTTATATTCTTTCAAATTTTTTGGCCTAAAAAAAGAGGGGGACCTTTTTTCCCTTTCACCCTCCTTTTTTCTTTCAAAGTACTCAACTTTTTTAAAAACAAAAAAGGCACTTTTTAAATTTAAGTCAAAACTTTCTAATACATCTTATTCTTTTAACGTACAAGCTTTAAACTTCAATATTGCATCTATTCAATATGTCTTAAACTTCTCATTGAAGCTGCAGTTCTGTAGTGTTGGAAAAAAGTGAACCTACAATAATGTCTATTGTTTTGGGTAGCACACACATCAGTTAAGTTGAAGAAAGTTTTGCCTTATATTTCTGATAGGTTGTGGTGAATTGTGTTGCTGATGGGATGCTGAAAAAATACCTCCTGTATTTTTAATTTTATATAGAGAATGGTCATGATCCACCTCCAAAAGAGATTCTTAACCTCAAAACTAAATGCAGACGATGCAAGTTATTTAGGTGCCAGGCAAGTAACCTGCCCTTACAATTTGAGTACAGGTAGTCCTCAATTTACAACCACAATTGAGCCCAAAATTTCTGTTAAGTGCAATATTTGTAAAGTGAGTTTTGTCCCATTTTATGACATTTCTTGCCACAATTAAGTGAATCACTGCAGTTGTTAAGTTAGTAACACAGTTGTTAAGTGAATCTGGCTTCCCTGTTGACTTTGCTTGTCAGAAAGTCGCAGGGGGGGTGTCACATGACCCCAGGACACCACAATGGTCATAAATGAGTCTGCCAAGTATCTGAATTTTGATCACATGACCACAGGGATGCCACAGTGGTCATAAGTGCGAAAAACTGTCATAAGCCAATGCTGTTGTAACTTCAAACAGTCACTAAACAAACTGTTGTAAATTGAGGACTACCTGTACTTTCAACTGACTGAAAAATGCAGCATCTGGGTTGTAAATCAAGTTAAGGGTTTTCCATTAGAATCTTATTGGAAATGGTAGTTGGTGAAACCCATGAAAAATTTAATGTTTGAAAGCTTTTGCTTCTATAATTATCACTCTAGAAATACAGTTGTTTTGAAAGATGTTTTCATCTTGACTGAATTGTTTCATTTTTTTAAAGCTATATTACCATTTTTGTAAAATCAGGACTGAAGAACTTGGAAGACCTGCAGAGATTTAATGTAGTTTCCAAAGTCTACAGATAGTATTGCCAGTGGCGAGACCAGAGGTGGTATTCAGCAGGTTCTGACCAGTTCTGGAGAACCAGTAGTGGAAATTTTGAGTAGTTCAGAGAACCAGCAAATATCACCTCTGACTGGAGATTTTACAGTATTCTTCCCCTGCCACGCCTACCAAGCCATGCCCACAGAACTAGTAGTTAAAAAAATTTGAATCCCACAACTGGGCAAGACATAGTAAGGATTGTAATTGAGAAAAAAAAAATGGAGACCCATATGTTCTCTCTTTAAATTGTTGAGAAAAATCCCACAACTCTCCTGAAGATTCAACAGTCAAGCATCTCAATCTAATCCAGCTCTATTTTACAGACTGATGTTGAGAGGGGTAAATAGATTATTTAATTGTTTAACATGGTCATTTGGCTCTTGAAACGCAGGTAATATGATCAGACCTACAATAGATGATAGGCTTGGTGATCTAGGAGAGGGACTGGCTGGGCCTGGGAAGGAGCCACACTTGAAGAGTTCAATTACCTGTTTTATTGCTAAAGCCTATACACAGGAATCTTCTCAGATTGATGGTTTGCACCTGGGTGTGACTTGATAAGGTTGGGCTGCATTCAAGGGTGTGTGTGTCAGACTTCTTCCTCTTGTGCCCACAGAGGGATTCCAGACTAATTCACCATTTCCCCATCCCCCCAGCTCGACCAGTTGCTTCTAAAGCAGGGGTCGCCAACCTTTTAGACCTCAGGGACCACCAAACTCATAATTTTAAATCCCGAGGACCACTAATATAATTTTTTTTAAAAGTTAATATATTTAATATAAAAGTTTTAATTTTAATTTAATATTAAAATTAATTTTAATATTTAAATGTATATGAATATATACGTATACATATATGGATCTTTGGTTGTTCGGGTTTTCTCCCGCGTAAGATTCGAAGTATCTAGGCAACGTTTCGATGAAGTCTCATTCATCATCTTCAGGCTTCTGTCTCCGGCTCTGTGCTTCTCAGAGTGATGTGAGATTGCAGCTGCTTCTTCCTTTTAACTGCTAGTGGGGGTGGGACTTGATTGGGTGGGGGTTTGGCTGTGTTCTGATTGGTTGGGGGGTTGGCCGTGTTCTGATTGGTTGGAGGCATGTTCTGTTCAGGTGGGGGCTTGGTTGTGCTCAGGTTACTCTTAGTTGCTGGGGGATTTGAGTTGGTGAGCTGTGATCTTGCTGTTTGGCTTCGAGTTCGTGGCCGTGCTGCATCGTCATAGTGGGTGTCGGTTTGCTTCGTGTATGGCTCATACATACATACATACATACATATATATACATATATACACATATATATACATATATATACATATATATATATATGGCATTCAGCTTTGTTCGGGTATTTTCCCACGTCACTGTAGTTGTGCTTTTAAAGTTGTAGCAACGTTTCGGCAGAATCTCATTTGCCATCATCAGGCTTCTGTATAGTGTTCGCCTGTGAGTCAGACTTTCACAGCCATTTCTGTTTTAAATTTGGTGCTAGCCTACGCTGTGCCAGAATGGTTTTTTCTTCATCCTGATTGGTTGGGAGTCTTGGTCTGTGTTTATTGGTCTTGGAGTTTGCTGTGTTCTGCTTGATTGGTGTTTCTAATATCTTTTGTCTGTTTTGTAGCTTTTTTTTGTCTTGATTGGCTGGCAACATTGTGTTTCCTGCATTGGAGGCTTTTAGTGCGGTTTGGCTCCGAGTAAACAGATGGCTATCATTTATTAGGAAGCTAGGTTTCACCTGGGTGCCTGGTTGGGGTGTGTTTGAGATGGAGGTATCGGGGAGTCTGTTTGTGCCCAGGTGTTTGGCTGGCTTGTGGTGTGGAGATTTTTTTGTTTGAGAGTGCAGGCTTCCAGATAATTGACAGTCTGGTGGAGTCATCTCTTCTATTCATGCTTTCAGGTCTTTTTTCAATCTCTATGGCTTCTCTGATAATTCTGTAGCTGGGGTTTTCTATGGTGGCTAGGGTTTTGGTGCCATTGAAGTCGATGCTATGACTTGTTGCTTTCATGTGTTGGACTAGTGAGGAAGTGTGTTCCAGCTTTTTTACTGCATTTTTGTGTTCATCTAGGTGGGTACTTATTCTTCTATTGGTCTGTCCAATGTATGTGGCAGGGCATGATGCACAGGGGACTTCATATATGCCTTGGTTTTCCAGGTCAATTTTATCTTTGGGGTTTCTTAGGATGGCTGCTATTTTTCTGTCTGTTTTGAAGGCAGTCTTGATGTGATGCCTGTGTAGTATCTTACTGATTTTGTCTGTAGTACCTCTTATGTAGGGCAGAACAGCTGTTCCATAGGTCTGTTCATCTTCTAGGTCTCCATTATGTCTCAGTGTGTTTTTGTGGATCGCTCCTCTAACTTGGAGCTTGGAGAACAAATGCTACTCGCATTTGCACGGCATTTGCGAAGGAGTGGGGGTGAGGGGAAAGGATCCGCACATCGAGGAGGTTGAGCAGCTGCCAGCGATGCCCTCAAGGGAAGATGTTGCAAGGGGGAGGCTCGACCCCACCCCCCCCGAAGCTTCTCTTTCTCCTCACCAGAAGCACTCAAGTGCAAAGTACTCACCGCCCCTCTGGCCCCTGACAAGCTGCCTGCTTCCTGTTGATCATGTGAGCACTTCTGGCGAGGAGGAAGAGAAGCTCCTGAGGGCAGGGGCATGGGAGATCGCGGCATCGGAGCTTCTTCTGGGTGTTTCCTGGCCTGCGAGGGGAGGGCACGATCTCCTGCGCCCCCCCGAAGCTTCTCTTCCTCCTTACCAGAAGCGCTCACACGCAAAGTGCTCACTGCCCCTCTGGCCCCCGTCAAGCCGCCTCCTTCCTGCTGAGCGTGTGAGCACTTCTGGCAAGGAGGAAGAGGGGGTCGAGCCTCCCCCTTGCAACATCTTCACCTGAGGGCAGCTGCTTCCTGCGGCTCAGGAGGTCCGCGCTCTTCCCGCTGCTGCTCGGCCTCCTCAATGCGCTGAGGCAGGAGGTAGCAGCCATGACACAGGAGACTGCAGGATTGCCCTGCCTCCCTGCCTCAGCATGCTGCAGCCCACCAAAATTTTCTTACAGCCCACCAGTGGGCTGCGGCCCACAGGTGGGCAACTGCTGTTCTAAAGCTGCTAAGGTTTATCAAATAACAGGATTCTGTACATCATGCATTCTTCTTTGCCATGCTTCTGACTACTCATTAGTACTAAATTGGCCGTGCTTCTGAATCTACTCAGTACTAAATCATAAGAGCTAAATGTGTGCGCATGCAATGAGGTTTTCTAGGCAATTCAGAGGTGAGAATTGGTTTTAGATATTTAGGGAAGTATAACATGTCCCAAATATGCTTTTTCAAGAGGCAACTGGACTTTCTCCACAAAGGGAACTCCACTCAGACCAATTGTCAGAAGCATGAACTCCATCACCTACAACATTGCAAAACATCTAACCACCTTATTAGCTCCTCTAGTTGGCAACACCACCCATCACATCAACAATTCACAGGACTTCCCCAGCAAGGTTTGGAAACTAAAACTGGACCCAGATGAGACCATGATTTCCTGTGATATGACTTCCCCCTTCACCTGCATTCCAACAACTGGAGCTGTCACGGTAGTGAAGAAACGACTGCTGCAAGACAGCACCTTAGGTGACAGAACCCACCTCAGCCCAGACTACATATGTACCATATTGGATCTCTGCCTGACCACTACCTATTTTAAATACAATGAAGGTTTCTATAGACAAAAACACGGCTGCACCTTGGATTCACCTGTGTCACCCATTGTGATCAATCTCTATATGGAAGATGTAGAAACCAAAGCCCTAGACCCCTTCATAGGAATACCACCCACTAACTGGTATAGGTATGTGGGCGATACTTGGGTCAAGATCAAAACACAGGAATTGGAAGTGTTCACTAAACACATCAACTCTGTGGACAGCTAAATCAAATTCACACAGGAAGATGTTAAGGAAAATAGTCTAGCCTTCCTGGACTGTGCAGTACACATTAAGGAAGACAGAAGCCTTAACACTGAAGTTTACAGAAAACCCACTCACACAGATCAGTATTTACATTTGGGTTCCCACCACCTACTGGAGCACAAAATGGGAGTCATCAGAACCCTACACCACTGAGCTGAAGGCCTGCCTACCAGCAAAGATGGGAAAGAAAAAGAACAAGCACATCAAGGAAGGCCTCAGAATGTATGGCTATCCCAAGTGGCCTTCATCAAATTTCAGAAAAGACCCTACAGGAGTTCCTCCATAACGGACAACGAAGAGAACAATAAACAAAGCAACGTTGTCATTCCATTAGTTGCATAAGTGTATTATGTCCACAGTATTTCGCTGGTCTACTAATTTAGTCACTTTGTCAAAGAATAAAACAATATTTGTTTGGCATGATCTGTTTTTAACAAACCCATGCTGGCTTCTACCTAGTAGTTACAACTTTGTTTCTAGATATTCGCAGACCTGTTTTTTATTATCTTTTCCAGTATCTTCCCAGGTATTGAAGTTAGGCTGATTGGTCTTTAGTTTCCTGGGTCTTTTTTTTCCCCTTTTTTAAAGAAGGGAACCACACCAGCTCTTTTCCAATCCTCAGGTACTTCCCCGATGCTCCAAGGTTTTGAAAGTTATGGCACAATGCTTCTGAGATAACATCTGCCAGCTCCTTCACAACTCTGGGATGGAACACTGTCAGGTCCCGGTGATTTATATTCATCAAGATCAGACAGGTGTTCTCTAGCCATTTTCTTATTTTAATTTTTATTTCTAGTCTGTCTTTTACAGTTACGTTTTTGGTAGGTTGGGGTATAGTTTCTTTTTGCGTGAAGACAGATGCAAAGAATGAGTTAAGCAGCTCTGCTTTCTCTCTGCTGCCTGTTACTTGCTTGCCATCTTCTCTCTTTAGTGGACTGACTGTTTCCTTGAGTTTTTTTTTCTTGTTATTAATATGATAAAAGAAACTTTTTAAATTATCTTTGACTTTTGTTGCAAGTGTTTGTTCATTCTGAACCTTTACTTTTCTGACTTCATCTTTGCAGATTTTAGCTATCTGCTGATATTCTGCCTTAGTTATGTGTCCCTCTTTCCATTTTTTGTACTTGTCCTTTTTGTCTTTCAGTTTATCACAGATCTTTGTGGAACCATGCTGGGTTTTTTTTTTAGATCTCTTGTTTCCCTTTTTCAGTGGTACTGAATTGAACTAGGCTTTTATAATAATATTTTTCAGACTTTCCCAAGCTTCTTGAGTTGTTTTCCCTTTTAAGGTTTTAATCCATGGAATCCTTCCCAAGCTCTGTTGTTAAAGCTTTGTTAAAATCAGCTCTTTTAAAGTCTAAGACACTTGTTTGATTATGTTCTATAGCTTGTTCCTGCGTTATATTGAATTCCAGTATGACATGGTCACTTTCTCCCAAAGTTCCTTCAACTTCAACTCCCTCTATCATTTCTTCTCTGTTAGTAAGAATTAGGTCCAATATAGCTGTCCCGCTAGTTCCCCTCCTCTACCTTTGGATGACAAAATTCTCTAAGTTGGTCAGGAACCAGTTCATTCTCCTTAGAGCTGCTCGGACCATCCAGAAGTGGGTGGTGCTTCAGTCTCTGCATTGTCAGGCTGAGCTTGAATTGAGGAACGCTCCTCCTCCTTCCATGTGACTCCTCCGTAGCGTTCCCCAGTTCTTGCTCAGCCTTGTGCGAAACAGGCAGTGCATAGAATAACTCCTTGGCCATTTCAAGAGTTCGTTGTCTTCAATCGTTTTTTCTTCTGAATGTTCAGGTTCGATTTTTCTTTCCTCTCTCATTTAGCCCTGTGCAAGTGGTCACCTTTATTGTTATTCACCCCAGGGAAGCGCTTTTGCGCCCCCTTGGGCAGCAAGGGGGAGGCCTAATAGTGCCTTCACACTACCTCCCTTCCCCAATCCTTCCCCTGCCTTCCTTGTCTGGGCGCTTTGCCTTCCTGCGTTGTTTTGCGGCTTTTTTAGTTTGGATTGCTTCGTTCGGTCCCCCCCCCCCCCGTAGAATGCCGCTCCTGCAGGGAAGGGCTAACCCCCCCTTCCCTGCCCCTCTCTACAGTTTAGAGCTTCGGCTTGCTGTTTGATAGAGAAATCCGCCTCTGAGCGACTTGCAGAGCCCTCGCATCATTGCGGCCGCCATTTTGGAAGCCACCTCGTGGCCGCCGCCATTTTGTTTGCATTTCTCTCGCTGTGTGTGCTCTCCGCCCCATGTTACAGAACCCGTAGGCCTGTTTCTGGGTGATTCCACCTCACCCCTTGCCATTCGCAATTGAGGTTTGGGACCCTTTTCTCTGGATATAATTGTTGGCTTCACCACAGCTCATTGTCAGCTGCGTTGTTGACAGCAGCAACCCACACCCAGTGTCGCCTGGGCAGGATGGTTGCTGAAGGCCCCGGACTTCCTTAGTCTCCTTGGGCCTCAGGCGTTCTCCTTTTGGCTGATTGGATTTGTTTTTTTGTCTTGGCTAATTGGTTATTTTCAAATAAAATAAATAAAATAAAAATAAAATAAAATATAAAAAAATACGAACGGGGGGAAAGTGAAATATTATCAGGGCACCCAGTCTTGCTACAGATTGGTCCCTGGGCGTGCCAGCCGCCTTCAATCCGACCCATACCATATTCTGTAGTTCTCATTTTTTCACTGAAATGGCAGAGGGTAATACCTCCAGAGGACCTTCTCTGAAGGCTAAATCTAAGACCCACCACTTGCGCAGACAGGCTAAGGAGACCTCCAAAGCCTCCCAGAGGGATGCCCTGAGGCGCCATAGGGCCCTGGAGAAGGAAATTAACAGACGCTCCAAAGAGGCTCCTGCTACAGTCCCTCCACTCCCTCTACATCTGCTCCCCCCCTCCAGATTTTCCAGGCGCAGCTCGCCCTCTTAAGGTCATCAGGTGCTGATTACTGGAACTCCGGCTAGAAGGGCTCCTGAAGCCACCTTCACGCCTACTGCTGCTGGCCTACACTAAGAGGACTCGCTCATAGAGGAAGTCCCAGAGAAATTACGATCCTGGATGGAGCTGGCTATCTGCCAAGGCATTGCGGCTGGACTCCAGCAAATAGCCAGGCCTGGGTACTCCATGGCAGCCTCGGAACACGAGTCTCAATCCATAAGATCCATTCCCAGATCGGAATTGCTCCATGGACAGGTACCCCTGCAAGGGGAGGTTCCCCCTGCAGTAAGGGAGGAGGAGGAGGAGGAAGAAGGGGACCTAGATCTAATCAGGGAAGAAGAGGAGTTTGACTTGGGGTCTATACAGTACAGCGAACCCCTTTCACTCCCGACCAACCCGCCTTTGTGGGATTATTCAAGCCACAACTATTTAAGTCCCTCCTATTCAGGGCCAAGAATATTTCGGGCCTAACTACTCAGTCTCCCTCTGATCCCACTCCTCTTGCTCCGGAAGGTCCAGAGGACTCCATCTTTAAACAACCCGTGGTGGAGGCTGAAGTCATCCCATCTCCTCCCATTTTCTCTGACCTGGTGGTCAAACAGTTGGCCTCTGCAGCAGCGCCCCCTGCCCCGTCAGCCCATGATAAAAAATTCTTCAATCTGGACCCAGAATTTTCTAATTTGTTGGGTATCCCGGAGGTTGATGAGCCCATCGTGGGTCTAGCCTCTTCCTCCACCCTCAGTGACACCCTGGAGGCCTGAGGCCGGAGGAGAAGCGGGCCGAGCTGGCCTTGCGCCGAGCACACCTGTCGGATGCCTGGGCAATCAGATCGGCCACGGCCGCCTCTTTCTTCACCCGTTCATTCGCTGGCTTTGCCAGCTTAAACATGTCCCAGCGTCCAATGTCAGAGCTCATCAGGACATCGCCAAGATCACGGCCGCAGCCGAGTTCTTGGCCGATGCCACCTATCACTCTGTTAAATTCTCCACCAGAGCGATTTCATCCCATGTCACAGCCCGCCGCCTGCTCTGGCTCAAACATTGGCAGGCAGACCTTAAGAATAAGGTCAAATTGGCTTCCACTCCCCTTGTGGGAAACAAATTGTTTGGACCGTCTTTGGATCCCCTATTAGTGGAGGGTCGCAATAAGAAGAAATTTCTCCCCTTCCTCACCCGGAAGTCAGAACCTAGAGCCCCGCAGCCCTTTCAGAGAGCTCCCTTTCGGCCCCTTTACCAGGCCTCCTTCTCCTCTAGGTATCAAAGGCACCCTCCCTTCGGGTCGGGTCAACCCCAAGACAGGGCCGACTCTTCTGACAGAAACAGAAGGGGCAGTAACTACAAAAGGCCCTTTCGGGGATCTAGTTGCCGGCCCTTCCGGCGCTCCAGATAGGCCATATGACTCCATTCCCATTGGCGGGTGTCTTAAAGCCTTCGCCAACCAGTGGGACACCTCTACTTCCGACGCCTGGGTCAGGGACACCATCAGGTACGGCCTTGCCCTCGAATTTCAGTCCGCCCCCCCGACTTCTTTATGCTATGCCCCCTTTCCAAGAACTGCACTAAGCGCAACCTCATGGATTCAGCTATCCAACACCTAATTGACGTAAGGGCCATCCAACCGGTCCCTCAGTCACAACGGGGCAGGGCTTTTACTCCCATTTGTTTGTAGTCCCAAAACACTCGGGGGGATGGAGAGCAATACTGGACTCAAAGCGGCTTAACCGCTATTTGGTATATCGCAAGTTCTTTTTAAAAAAAAAAAAGTTTTATTGATTTTACAAACAAACAAACAAAACAAAACATCATTAAACATTAAAAACATAAAACCTCTTTCCATTGTAGATCTTTACAAGGCAGGTAACATATTGCTTTATATCACGTACTTATAATTTATCCCATTTCCATATAAACACGTAAATTCCCTTTACCAAATTCCACATTGTTTCTCTTTAATCATTATTCAATCATATTTCCTTTCTGATTTATCTGCTATCCAGTCATCAACTTTATATTTTCCTCTGGCTTGTTTATAATCTCATCTAGTCTTCCTCCGAGATTTTATTATTTAATTCTTAATTAAACACACACACATAAGACATAAACATAAAAACATAAAACTTTCTTCTAGAAAGTAACTTGGCCCCAGATTACCTCTTTTTGTATGGTCTTCAATTGAATTCATGCTCTTCTTATATACCATTACCCTTCTTATTTACCATTCTATATCTATTATATAACTCCTCTCCACTTTTGCCTCATCTTAATTCTGTTTTATATATTTAATCTTGCTTTTTTTAAAAAAAATATTTTTATATCTTTTGTCCATTTCTCCATTTACATCTGTCTCATTTCCAATTTAAAAAAGAATAGTTTCCCCTGGAATCACTAATCGGAGTATGATGCCTTTCTTTCATTCCCCTGAATTAAAATTTAAAATGACACCTAAATCCCAATCAGATTCTGCTTAGTACATCCTACTATTTCAGAAACCAATACTACAATAATAAATCCATAACAATCAACACATTAATCCATTAAACTCTATATTTAAACTAATATTTTAAACATTCCCTTTAGTATTTTATTAAAACTTAATATCATTCATTATTAAACCTTTTAAAGTTATACCTTGATATTTTAATCTTTTATTAGATCTTAAAAAGTTCTGATTATCTACTTATAATACAAATACCACTATTACAATACTCATGTGTACTTTGCAGAATCCCCCTTTTTTTTAAAAAAAAAATCCCATATATTACCCATTATCCCTAAAAAAAATTTCCTTTTCTCCATCTTGTCTTATACCTTTGTAACTTTTTTCCCCCTTTTCCCTTTCCTTCTTAGCCCGCCTAAACTTTTTACCCCCTCCTCTCCAAACCTCTGCCTTCTTGATTTCCCCTTTCTGTTGCATTCCTCTTTCCTTTTGCTTTCTAGCATTCTGTTGTTTTTGCATCTTCTTTTTCTCTTTCATAAACATTTTTTTATTTCTTAAGTCCTTCCTTTTCGCTCCTCTCTTTCTCCTTTCTTTCTTAGTCACACCGTTTAGTTCATTAAAAATGGCTTCTTCCTCGGCTTCTTCCAGCTGTTGTTTAATTTGCTGACACATGACAAGCGCCATATCTAGAAAACAAAGGGCTTCTCCCATAACATCTTTGCCTTCTTCCTTTATTTTTAAATATTGTTTTTTAAGTTCATCAAGAGATAGAGCCATTTTGAACTGTTTCTTCTTCTCTTTCTGTATCCTCTTCTTATTATTAAGCCAATCAATTATTTCCAAACTTAAAACAGTTCCCAAAAGTCCCAAAATCCCACAGTCATCAAACAGTCCAGGCAGAGTACAAGCTTCTTCTTTTTACAGTTTCTCTTCTAGGGGTGAAGTCAAATTAGGGAAAGAAGAAACGTCCAATCTGTGCTTTAAATCTTTCTTAGAATTAATTTCTATTCTCTTTATCTTCAAGGCATCTCCTCCAGCAAAGTCTTAGAGTAAAGATTTGTTTTCCCAAGCCTCTCCCTTCCCACTTATAACAAAGGAGTTTAGGTTTTACCTTCCATCAAAAGGCTGGTTTCCCTTGACCATTTGTTAATTCCATAAGGGAGGGAGAGTAGCTTCCCCTTTTCGTCACTTTTCTTCGCAGCTGAAAACATCAATCGGGAACATTATAGCTTCCAAGCCAATACTTTCCCAGGTGTTAAATATGTCCTTAAGGTCCCAGTTCGACCAAGAAAAAACTTTCTTTTAAAAACTCCTTCTCCTCCTGCGCATTCTTTATCCAGTTGCCGGCTTCTTTATGGTGGCCATAAAAGACCGCCGCTCCACCGTCTTGAGAGAAGGGGGTTATTGCCGGCTGGGGGGGGGGGTTGCGATGCCCCTCACCCCCGTCCGGATCCCCCCTTTCTTCAGCTGCCCCAACAGGGCAGCCTTAGCCTCCAAATCCGTCAGGATCGGAGGCACCAAGGCAGCTAGCACAGCAGGGATCGCAGAGAAGGCGAATCCCTGCTGTCACCGAAGCTGACAAACCGGAAGTGTCGGTATATCGCAAGTTCAAGATGCACACACTGCAATCTATCCTATTGGGAACTAGACAAGGGGACTGGTTATCATCCATAGACCTCACAGAGGCATATCTACACATCGCCATCCGACCTTCCCATCACAAATTTCTTCGTTTTTGTTATAATAACCACCACTTCCAATACCTGGCACTTCCATTTGGTTTAGCCTCCACCCCTAGAACCTTTACCAAGATTCTAGCTGCACTAGCTGCCCACCTCAGGACCCTCCCTGTGCGCCTTCACTGTTACCTGGACGACATCCTCATCCTATCCCACTCTAAATATCAAGCAGTGAGGGACACTCAGGTTATCCTAGCCGCTCTCCAGGAGCATGGGTTTCTTATCAATTGGAAGAAGAGCCAACTATCCCCTTCCACCAGAATAACCCACCTGGGGACGGTGATTGACACTTTGAAAGGGAAGGTGTTCCTATCTTCGGATAGGCTTCTCAGTATCCAGAAATCCGTTAGAACCATCAGACGTCTCAGGAGGGTTTCCCTTCTGGAATTATCTCAATTACTGGGAAAAATGATTTCTTGTATTTCCATTATTCCCTGGACCCGCCTACACACCAGATCCCTTCAGTGGTTCCTGCTTCCATACCAGAGATCCCGCACAAGCAACTCAAAACTCAAGGTCAGGGTTCCACCAAAGGTCCTCACGTCCCTCCTTTGGTGGAGCAAATCGTCCATCAACAAGGGCTGCCTCCTCAAAGAGCCCCAAAGTCTCACTGTCACCACAGACGCCAGTCTGTTCGGATGGGGCGCTCATGTTCAGTCCCTCACATCACGGGGCAGATGGTCAGCGACAGAGTGACTATGCAACCTAAACTGGCTGGAACTTCACGCCGTGCACCTGGCCCTTCGCAGCTTCCTCCCTCAGGTACGTGGCCACCACATCCTCATTCTCACAGACAATGTGACGGCTAAAGCCCACATCAACGAGCAGGGGGGCACACAATCATTACGCTTGATGAGGGAGGCCGAGCACCTCTGCCATTGGGTGGAGTTCAACCTCCTTTCCCTCAGGGCAGAACACATCTCGGGACTATCAAACATCCAAGCCGACTGGTTGAGCAGGGCTACCGTAGACCAGTCGGAGTGGCGCCTCCACCCATCACCCAACCTGGGACCTTAACAGAGTCCTTACCTCACTCACAAAACCCCCTTTCGAGCCCTTAAGGGAGGCATCTCTCCAGTTTCTAACATACAAGGTAGTCTTCCTTGTAGCGATCACATCAGCCTGTAGGATATCGGAGATTGCTGCCCTGTCTATTAGAAAAGACCTATGTGTATTTCACACTGATCGAGTGGTCCTCCGGCCTGATCCTTCCTTTTTGCCCAAAGTCAATTCGGTTTTCCACAGAGCTCAGGAACTTATCCTTCCAAATTTTTGCCCCGGGCCATCACAGGAAAGGGAAAGGCAATGGATGTGAGACGTGCTCTCCACGTTTACATTAAACGCACAGAGGCCTTCCGAAAGTCAGGGGCCTTGTTTCTTTCCTTTCAACCTAAGACACAGGGGCGCAAGGTATCACCGTCCACCATAGGCTGTTGGATAAGGGCGGCAATAGCCAGGTCATACCAGTCGCAGGCCTTGCAGGTACCCAGAGGTATCACTGCTCACTCCACTAGGAGTGCGGTAACTTCGGCTGCCTGGGCCACCCAGGCACCAATAAACGAAATCTGCCGGGCGGCGACGTGGGCCTCCCCGTCACCTTTTATCAGGCACTACAAGATTGATGTGTTTGCCTCAGCTGAAGCTTCCTTTGGTAGAAGGGTTCTACAGAAGGTTTTTAGAGAACCCGAGGTGACTTCAGACCAGACGGCGCCCCTCCCGTAGGACAGGCCCAGCTTTGGTATGTCCCACTTCTGGATGCTCCGAGCTGCTCTAAGGAGAAGGGGCATTGGTACTTACCTGATACGCCTGTTCTCTTCGAGCTGCGAGGAGCATCCAGCCCCACCCAAAATTTCACCGTCTGGTGGGGTCTTGTTTCGGCCAATGAACCATTAGTTAGTTAGGATGAGAGCACATTTTTTTCCCTCTCTTCGCAAAACTGGGGAACGCTACGGAGGAGTTGCATGGAAGGAGGAGGAGCATTCCTCAATTCAAGCTCAGCCTGACAATGCAGAGACTGAAGCACCACCCACTTCTGGATGCTCCTCGCAGCTCGAAGAGAACAGGCGTATCAGGTAAGTACCAATGCCCCATCTCCCATTTGATGCAGAGTTTGTCTCCCAGTTGATGTCAGGGTAGTTAAAAAGTCTCCCATTACTGCTGTGGCGTTTTTTCTTACATCTGTTAACTTGGGTGGGATGCTACCGGTTCGGTCCAGTTCTATAGAACCAATAGCTCTGAGGAGCAGCAGACACTGAACTGGTTTGGTGCAATGACCTTTTGGTTGGTTGTTTGGCCCACCCCCCCGCCCAGGCTCTTGGCTGTCCTTCATTTCCTGCTTTTTTAACCTCAGCTGCTTTGCATGGCACAGCTGAGGTTGAAAAAGCAGGAAAGAAGAGGCTTTTCAAAAGCTGCACAACTACGCGCAGCACTTGTCAGCTGTCCTGGCAGCACAGCTGACTTTTTGCAAATGTTGTATATGCACGCAAAACGCAACTCTCACCAAACCAGTAGTAACACCAGTTGAATCCCACCCCTGTGTTAACTGGTTAGCAAACAGTTCCTTTATTTTTTTCTGCTTGGTTTGATGGCCTGTAGTATACACCTATGGCAATGTTTTTTTTTCCTTTTATATTAACCCATACACATTCTAGGAGGCCTTCATTCTTAGTTTTGTGCATCTCTGTAAAGATGTAATGATCTCTTACATATAATGCAACTCCACCTCCTCTTTTGTTAGGTGTGTTTCTTTTGAACAGTTTATATTTTTTCATTAGTACATTCTAGTCATGAGTTTCATCCCACCAAGTTTTGGTTATGGCAACTATATCATACCTGCCCTCATGTAATAGTACTTCAAATTCACCATGTTTGTTCCTCCAACTTTGAGTGTTATTGTATAGACTACAATATGCAGGGGGGCTGTGGTGGCTAATGTGGTAAGACACTGGGCTTGCGCACTGCTGAGGTCAGCAGCTCGGTTTGATTCCCATGAGCGAATAAACTGCGCAGGGACAAGAAAGGAGCCTCCCCCGAATGCCTACTGACATTCAGGCATCCCACAGGTAAAGATAACACCACCCGAAAAAATTCCTTCAACAGAGGCAGCCAGCCACCTTGGTGATCCCTGGCTAACATGTGCCATATGCTAAATGTATAGGCATCTGAGTCCTTTATGGCTGGCCCTGGGTATGCTTCCTACATCTACTTTACATCTGAATTTTTCTTCCTTCCCATCCCTCCCTAACTCCTTTCTTTGGTTGGTTGTCTTGGGGTTTATGCTTTGAAATTAGGTCCTAAAGATCCTAAAGATTGATCGCACCCCTCTCCCCATTTTTAGTTTAAAGCCCTTCTGATAATTTGAGCCAATCGTTTTCCAAATACATTCTTTCCAGTTGTTTTGAGGTGCAGCCGATCCCTTGCCAGAAGCCCTTCATATAGGTAATGCAGACCATGATCTAGGAATCAGAAGTTCTCTTGGTAGCACCAAGCCTTGAATGGTTCATTTCTAAAATCCTTTGTTCCCTCATTGGATGTTGACCTTTTGTTGGAAGTACAGATGAAAACACCACTTGAGCTCCTAACTCCATAACTTTCTTACCAAGCTGCTCATAGTCCTGTGAGGCAGTGCTGAAGGCAGGACAAGAAGCAATGGATAGAAACTAATCAAAGAGAGAAGCAACCTAGAGCTAAGGAGAATTTTCCTGACAGTGAGAACAGTTAACCAGTGGAACAGCTTGCCTTCAGAAGTTGTGGGTGCTCCAACACTGGAAGTTTTTAATTATTAAGAATTCATTATGCATTACTATTGCATAATTACTACAGTGCCAGTAATACTCACCCAAATACTTTAGTATGGAATAAGTTTTACTTTTGGAAATGTAATAGCAAGAAAATTACAAACCTCTGCTAAACCTTTTCAAGCCTTATGAGAATTTGGATTAGCTAATTTACAAAGGGAAAAATGGGGAAACTTTGTTTCCAAAAGATAAAGGTATATCTGTAGCTATACAACCCAAGCCTAGTCATCTTATTATGAGTGCTTATTTTCTTGTTTACTACAGTATTCATCTTAGCCACCAAAGTTTGTAACCTAGACATGCCAGCATTTTGTCAAGCTTGATAGAAACGAATATGCAGGAAGCTTAGTTAATAAAAACTCAGATCCTATAGCAATATTTATTTATTAGATTTTTATCCTACCTTTATTACTTAATAATTCAAGGCAGCAAACATAAATAATGCTCCTTCCTCCTGTTTTCCCCACAACAGCAACCCTGTGAGGCAAGGTGGGCTGAGAGAGAAAGTGGCCTAAAGTCACCCAGCTGGCTTTCATGCCTAAGGCTGGACTAGAATTCATAGTCTCATGGTTTGTAGGTCAGCACCTTAACCTCTACACCAAACTTAACCACTACAGCAGACATTAGTTTTTTTAAAAACAAGTTTTATTCAATTTTTCCAAAACAAAGGGGAAAAAAAGCTCTTTTCAGTGTACAACATAATTCCGGGTCACCACTTTTACATGCAAATAGGACAATAATTATATATTCATTTTCTACATTCAACTTCCAATCTTAAACATTTTTAACTTAATTCTATTATTACCTCTCCATTCCAACTTTTACATAAGAAAAGGAACTAACAAATTAATCCTGTTCACTGATATTACTTTCATTCTAAACATCATCTCAGTTCATTTCAATTTATTTCAAATATATTTCTTAAACATTAACGTTTTTTTTAAGCATGATCTTTTCCATGATACTCTTTTCTCATTTAAAATACTAATAATTTCTGTATCTTCATACTTATTACCTTTTAATTCTTTTATCTGTCAGATTTGCAATTCCATCACATATTCTTTCCATAGATTCTAGATTAATACAAGCTTTTACACACAAAATAGAACATAAATTTCCCCTCCCCTTTTACTAATTTGTGAGTGTCACCTCAGTGGTTTAGATATACCTTAATTCCCTCATCTTAATTTCCAATAAACATTTATTTTAATTAGTTATAGTAATAATCATTCCCCCCCAAAAGAACTACATAACGTACTTTTCAGCCAGATTCCGCAGTGTATTTTCCCCCTTTACTTCCACAGAGTTTTATTTATAATACCAAAAAAATTAAAAGAAAAAGAAACAATTAATCCATTTAGCTAGTCAGATATTACTGTTGAAGTAGTTTTTTAACTGCAGTTCTGACACTTCCAGCATCAACTCTTTTGAACCAGGAGTTCGTTTTTTTGGTTGGTCTGTCTCAATTATAAAGGAAACATAGCCCTGCTGCTGATCTAATACCTGTGTTGCCCTTATCCCATTTCTCTGAGCAATAAGCTGTTCTGTGATGCAGCATGTATTTATTTGGGTTTGGTTTCCTTTGAAAGGAAGCAGAATAAACTGACCTTGAGGAGCAGTTTTAAATACAGCAGCCAGCCAAGGTCCGCTTCTTCTATATGAGATCTCTAGAGAGGCAAATCCCCAAATGTCTGTATACTTTGTCCCAGCTACTAGCTTTGTTTATCTGGTAGCCTCTAAATTGGATTCTTAAGCAGAAGTCCATAAATTTCAGTAGGGTTGGGGACTTAAATAGGAAAAAAATATGATTTTATTTTTGTTAACATCTGACTAAAATTTAGGTTTCATTCAATAATAAATGTAGGCTACACAGCAATTTATGATCTTTAGATTCCAAAACTAATTGTTAACTTCAATATATCTAAAATTATTTGAATTAATTTTAATATTTTGGTATCTATTTGAGTACAGATGTTTCCTTTAAAATCTATGTTTTATGCACTTACATAATTTTTTTCCTTAAATGCATCCATGGGTTTCACCTGATTCTTAATGGGGTCTTTGGCACAGAAAGATTAAGAAATTGTTGTCTAAATAAATTATGCTGTTCTTTTTAGTAAATGTTTATCTGGTTTTATGATCACAAAGAGATTTAGATTTAGTTTTAAAATATTTTAAACCTAAATCTAAGTTGTCTTAATTACATTTCTGTCTTTCTGCTTTAGGGTCTGAAGTGTAGCAGACCACAGTTCTGGAAGTACACTAAGAAACATGGCAACTCAAGGTACGGATTGGTATAATCAAGTTCATATGAAGTTTAAATTGTAATCAATATTGAAAGTAGCCAATTTTCTACTCTTAAAAATAGTAAGAAATTAAATGTATCTAAGAAAATAAATCTAAAATTTAGTTTTAACATAACTTGATTTTAATGTTTAATGTTGAACAGAAGAATTATGGTCTGCTTTGTACAGTTGCAGAGATACTCAGACGTTTGCCACAAGTTAAAATTAAGTGGCATTTTAAATCAACTTGTTAAAAAAATGAGTAAAACAGCTATGTGCATAAAATGGCAAAAAATGTCTTGGATCTGAAATATACCATAAAGTTCCACAGCTTATGCCAAATTATTTCAGATAAGCCATGCTTTAGCAGAACTGAAATCAAGAACTCTTGTGTTCCTTATTTTGAACAAAATAATATCTGGATGGATCAAACAAGGCAAAGGCTGATATTGATCACCTCTTCCTCCCATGTACAATTCACAGCAGAATGTATCCCACTAGCCCACCTCCCCCATCTTCCCATTGGCTTTGTTTTCATCCCTTTAGCCATCACCTCAAAAATCTTAGTACAGTGTATCCCTCTTCTGTACCCTGAAAGGAAATTCCATAATTTATCACAAAGGTTTTTAAGGCAATATGTTAACACTTCTATTAAACCACAGAAGACCTTTTCCACCAGATATGTGTCTCAAAATTAAAACACGAATAAAATTTTGCCAAATATTGTCTGTTATCTTAGCAAGCTTCTTTTTAACTGCTCTATTGCCAACAGCTGATTTAATGGAGTTGGATATGGCAATTGAGTCCGATAGAAAAGCAGCTGTCAGTCACTGGCAGCAACAGTCATACCTGGATTCCGGTATCCACTCTGGTGCCACAACAACAGCTCCCTCTCTGAGTGGCAAGGGAACCCCAGAAGAGGAAGATATTGATACCACCCAGGTTCTATACGAATGGGAACAGGGATTCTCTCAGACTTTCACTCAGGAACAGGTTGCTGGTAAGTAGAATTCTGTGATTGTATTAATCACTCAACTGTATATCAGTTAGATGAAAAAGTGCTTACTCCTATTCCAGATATTGAGGGACAATATGCTATGACCCGAGCACAGAGAGTACGTGCTGCCATGTTTCCTGAAACATTGGATGAAGGCATGCAAATCCCATCAACACAATTTGATGCTGTGCATCCAACAAATGTACAACGACTTGCTGAACCTTCCCAGATGTTAAAACATGCTGTGGTTAATTTGATAAATTACCAAGATGATGCAGAGCTTGCAACTCGTGCCATCCCAGAATTGACCAAATTGTTAAATGATGAGGACCAGGTACGTGCATGTTAATTCAGCTTACATTTGCTGTGATATCTAAGAGGCATAAGATTGAAAGTCTCCTGATCACATAAAAATGTGTATATTCATACCATCTCACTTAGTGGTCTCAGTATTGGATTTTGAAAATGTTGAATTTCAATGCATTAATTAGGTTGTGGTGAACAAGGCATCAATTATGGTCCATCAGCTGTCAAAAAAAGAAGCTTCTCGTCATGCTATCATGCGTTCTCCTCAAATGGTTTCTGCCATCGTGCGTACTATGCAGAATACAGATGATGTAGAAACAGCCCGTTGTACTGCAGGTACACTACATAACCTGTCTCATCATCGTGAAGGCTTGCTGGCAATCTTCAAGTCAGGAGGTATTCCTGCTCTGGTTAAAATGCTTGGGTATGTAAATAATTGATTTGATGTATCTATGTCCCACCTGGTCAGGCAAGAAGGTATTTTGCGGACCCTGTAAGCCAATGAATTTGACTGGCGGGGTCCAGGAAGAGAACCTTCCTTGTCATTGGAACACTCTTCCCAGAGGTGTGGCAGACCCCACTCTTCTGACCTTCCGGAAGGGGGTGGAAACATGGCTTTGCAGCCTTGCTTAGGGCACAGCCATGGGGCTAGTTAGCACCCTGAAAACCCTCTCCCCACAATTAACTAACATTTAACATCACTTGCGTCTTTTGAATTTTATATACTTTATATTTTTAATATTTTACTGTACACCGCCCACAGTCCCTTTGTGTGAGAGATGGGTGGTTCTCCTATGAGCTGCTCCGAGCATCCAGTAATGGGAGGTGCTTCAGTCTCTGCATTGTTAGGCTGAGCTTGAATTGAGGAACGCTCCTCCTCCACCACGTGACTTCTCCACAGCGTTCCCCAGTTTTTGCTCAGCCTCGTGTGAGACAGGCTGTTCTGTTCTTTGCTCCTTGGCCAAAGCAGGAAATTGAGATTCTCATAACTCTCTCAAACAGCTTTATTTCAGGTTTGAATTACCTTCTCCTTAGCCCCCTGCGCAATTGCTCTATTTGGCACTCTTGCCACTAAGGGGAAGCGCAGTTTTTTGCCCCCAAGGGAGGCAAAGGGAGGGTCAATAGCGATCCTCGCACTACCTCCCATAGCCAAAAATCCCCCCCCCTCTCTCTGCCTTAATTTGCTTCCGCTTTGTTTATCGCTCCCTTTTTCATAGCGGTTGTTTCGGCTTGCTCCGTTTGAGTTGTACCGCGATTTCCCCCCCACCCTTGAACGCCGGTTTTTCTTACTTAAAAGGAGAAAGCCTTTTCTCTCCTTTCTGGCCATCTCTCTAAAACGAGCTTCTGCTTAGCTTGCCAGGCGGGGAAACGCTGCTGGGAGGTGCGTTGTCCTAGCGGCCGCCATTTTGGAGGCTTCCTTGTGGCACACGCCATTTTGTTTTTCCCTAATTTGAGGCTGTGAGTGGAAATTTCTTAAAGTAACAGGCCCCCGCCTGGTTTTCCTTCAGAGACCTTTGCAGATTCACCAAATTCGACTTGTAATTAATTGGAACAATCATTGGCTCATCCCCACAGCTTCTCTCCAGCAGCGCAGCAGCTGCACCCAGGCCTTGTGTCTGCCTGTGCAGAGAGGCTGCTGCAGGTCCTACCCTTAATTCACCGGGCCTAGGCATTTCGAAATTTGGCTAATTGGCTCTCTTTGTTATCCCAGGAGCAGGGATACAACTATAACAACCCATTTAAATATATTATTGATTTCAGAGTAACAGTATAATATTTTCAGACTCAAAATATTATCACTGAGGTACGACTCTACCAGGGCGATCGGCATTGTATGGGGGGAAAACCAGTAGTGCAATAGATCCGGACCGCTGTGGGCAGCACGAGGAAAACAAGGCAGGAACGGATGGAAAGAAATGGCTGGGGGGTGGGGGGGTAGCGCTAAAGCGCTGCTAAGCCGCCCGCTCAGCCCCCTGGGGGCAAAAAACGTGCACCCCTGGATCCCAAGGCACCCTCAAATGCACAGAGGCTAAGGAAAGCAAGAGTTGGAGTCAAACCTGAGAATTTTTTTCCTGAGCTTGAATCGGCCAAGAGAGTGAGAAGCACAACAAAAACACACAGCCTAACTCTGCAAAGGCTGAGCATAAACTGGGGAACGCTGCAAGGGACCACGTGATAGAGGGCGGAGCGTTCCTCAGTAATTAAGCTCAGCCTACACAGATGCAGACTGGAGCACCTCCCACTCTCTGGATGATCCTCGCAGCTCGACTAGAAATGGCGTGTCAGGTAAGACCAACGCCCATTTTCTCTTTGGCTTCATATTCATATCTCTACATAGAGATATAAAAAAAAAAGAAAAAAAAATTTCTAAAAGGGGGAAGTAATATTGATCAGGGACACCATCTTGCTAGATCGGGCCCTGGGCGTGCCAACCGCCTCATATTGATCTCTACTACAGCTACATTTAAGTCATTGCAATGGCAGACGGTAACACCTCCAGAGGAACTTCTCTGAAGGCAAAAGCTGAAACCCATCACTTGCGCAAGCAGGCTAAGGAGACCTCTAAAGCGGCCCAGAGGGACGCCTTAAGGCGCCACAAGGCCCTACAAAAAGAATTTAACAGGAGATCTAAAGAAGCATTCAAGGTGCCTCAGGTTCTTCCATCCTCCAGTCCCTCTACCTCAGCTCAACCCCCCCCCAGATGTTTCCTTCTCATCCAGGCGCAGCTTGCCATCTCAGGAACAGCAGGCTCAGGTTCCTGGAACATCGGCCAGAAGGGCTCCAGAGGCCACCTTCACCCTGACTGCTGCTGGTCTCCGCCAAGAGGAGACTCTCATTGAGGAGATCCCAGAAAAAATAAGATCCTGGATGGAGCTGGCTATCCGACAAGGCATCGCAGCTGGCATCCAACAAGCCGCCAGGCCCAGTCAGTATCCGGCGGGTTCTGACCAGGAATCTCACTCTGTGAGGTCCCTGCCTAGGTCTGAACAGCATCTGGCTCAGGTACCCTTGCATAGGGAGTCCCCCCTTCAAGGGCGGGAGGAGGAGGTGGAAGAGGGGGAGGAGGTAGGCGATCAGTTCATGGATCCAGACAACTTTGATTTGGGGTCTATGCACTACAGCGAGCCCTTTTCAGAAATAGACCCTCTAGAGGAGGAAATGTCCGAGGATGAGGGGCTCACCCCTGATCAGCCCACCTTTGCGGGCCTCTTTAGACCACAGCTATTCAAATCCTTATTGTTCAAGGCCAAAAATATTTCAGGTCTAAGTAAGCAATACTCCTCAGACCACCCCGCCCCCTCTGCGCAGGGGCCGGAGGATCTCATTTTTAACCAGCCCGTGGTAGAGGCCGAGGTTATCCCAGCTCCACCTATCTTTGCAGATCTGGTGCAAAAACAACTGGCGTCTGTAGTGGTCCCCCCAGCCCCCTCCAGCCATGACAAGAAATACTTTAATTTGGATCCGGATTTCTCTAAATTGTTGAACACCCCCAAGGTCGACGAGCCCATTGTGGGCCTGGCATCCTCCTCAACTCTGACTGATGCGTTAGAGGCCCTAAAACCGGAGGAAAAGCGGGCCGAGCTGGCCTTGCGCAGGGCCCATCAGTTGGACGCACGGGCCATCAGATCGACTACGGCCGCATCTTTCTTTACAAGGTCATCAATTCGATGGCTGCGCCAGCTCAAGCAACATGTCCCTGCTTCCAACACCAGGGCACACCAGGACATTGCTAAGCTCACCCACGCAGCTGAGTTTTCGGCGGACGCCACAAATCACGCAGTCAGATTTTCTGCTAGGGCTATTACATCGCACGTCCAGGCCCACCGGCTGCTATGGCTCAGGCACTGGCAGGCGGACTTTAAGAACAAATCCAAGCTGGCCTCCTCTCCCATAGTGGAGGACAAACTGTTCAGCCCATCCCTGGAACCTTTACTCATGGAGACCAGGAACAAAAAGAAATTCCTCCCTTCCCTCACCCGAAGGTCAGACTTCAGGCTGTTGCACCCCTTTCGGAGGGGCTCCTTTTGGCCCTCCTATCAGGCCCCCTTCTCTCCCAAATATCAGAGGCCCCCCTCGTTCAGACCGGGTCAATCCCAGGATAGACTCGATTCGGGAGAAAGGAGCAGGAGGGGCAGCCAATGTAAAAGGCCCTTTCGGGGATCCGGAAGCAGGCCTTACCGTTGTCCGAGATAGGTATAGGGACTATATCCCCATTGGCGGGCGTCTAAAGTTGTTCGCCAGTATATGGGACTCTTCTACCTCTGACTCTTGGGTCAGGGACACCGTTAGATTTGGCCTGGCCCTCGAGTTCCATTCCACTCCCCCAAACTTTTTTATGTCATTCCCCCCCTCCAGAGATCCAGTCAAACGCAATCTGATGGATTCCGCCATCCAGCACCTCCTTAATATAAGTGCCATCCAACCTGTTCAGCCCGACCAACGAGGACGGGGTTTTTATTCTCACCTTTTCGTTGTCCCAAAGCACTCGGGGGGATGGCAGGCCATCTTAGATCTAAAGCGACTTAACCGCTTTTTAACTTACTGCAAGTTCAAAATGCACACCCTTCAATCTATTCTACTGGGTATCAGGCAAGGGGACGTTCTCACATCCATAGACTTAACAGAGCCATACCTACACATTGCCATTCGGCCTTCCCATTCCAAATTCCTAAGGTTCTGCTACAATAACCAACCCTTCAAGTACATGGCCCTTCCCTTTGGACTGGCCTCCGCCCCCAGAACTTTTACCAAGGTCCTGGCAGCCCTGGCGGCCCATATCAGAAATACCCCCATCCGTCTCCAATGTTACCTAGACGATATTTTGATTCAGTCCCCATCTATCGATCAGGCAGTGAAAGACACCCAAGCCACCTTCAGGAACATGGGTTCCTCATAAATTGGAAGAAGAGCCAATTATCTCCTTCCCGGACAACCCATCCGGGGCCACTTATCAACACAGTGGAAGGCAAGGTCTACCTGTCTTCAGAAAGACTCCTTAGTATTCAGAAATTGGTTAAAGAGATCAGGCACCGCAGGAGGGTGCCCTTACTGGAATTGTCAAAATTATTGGGAAAAATGATTTCGTGCATTTCTATTGTTCCCTGGGCCCGTCTCCATACCAGATCCCTCCAGTGGTTCCTGCTCCCGTACCAGAGATCCGGCAGAAGCAATTCCAAGCTCCCGGTCAGGGTTCCTCCCAAGGTCCTCTCGTCCCTCCTCTGGTGGGCAAGACCAGTCATCAACAAGGGCTGTTTCTTCAAGGAACCTCAAAGGCTGACTATCACCACAGATGCCAGCCTATACAGATGGGGCGCCCACTGCCAATCACACATCCCAGGGCAGATGGGCTGCAATAGAAAAATCATGCAGTATAAATTGGCTGGAGCTTCACGCCGTACTCCTGGCCCTGCGCAGCTTCCTCCCCCAGGTACGTGGGCAACACGTCCTCATTTTGACAGACAACATGACAGCCAAAGCCCACTTCAACAAACAAGGGCACACAATCAGTCCAACTAATGAGGGAAGCCGAGCACCTCTGTCGCTGGGCAGAGAACAACCTTCTGTCCATCAAGGCAGAGCACATTTCGGGGCTATCAAATATCCAAGCAGACTGGTTAAGCAGGGCCACCATAGACCAATCAGAGTGGCGCCTCCACCCATCCCTGTTCAGGGAGGCAGCAAGGATATTCAGGCAACCAGTGATAGACCAGTTTGCCTCCTCCCTCAATGCCCAGCTCCCGAGATTCTTTTCAAGATACCCATCCCAAGGAGCGGAGGATCACAATGCGCTCAGCTGCCCATGGCCCTTGGGACTCCTCTATGCATTCCCCCCTCTGGCTCTGGTGCCCAGGGTTATTCAGAAGCTGCTCCACGAAAAGGCGGAATTGCTCCTAGTGGCACCTCACTGGCCCAGATGGCCGTGGTTTGCGGACCTCCCCATTCTCTCTGTGGCCCCTCCCTGGAGGATCCCACTAGACAGGATTTCCCTTTCCCGGGGCCCCTCCTACACCCGGATCTGCAATGGTTCCAACTGACCATCTGGAGGTTGAGCGGATTAGTTTAAGGAAAGGAAAACTCTCGAATAAGGTCATTGACACCATCCTAGCTGCCAGACGACCATCAACCATTCGAATTTATAATGCCACATGGGCCATTTTCTGTGGTTGGTGCAACAAACTGCGAATCAACCCAGTTTCCCCCTCCATAGCACAAATTTTAGAATTCCTTCAGGAGGGACTTGACAAGGGGCTGTCTCCTAACACACTGAAACGTCAGGTAGCTGCCCTATCATCGGTCCTTTCTTATGAGGGTCTTAGTTCCCTCTCTCACCACACCCTTATCCAGGCTTTCCTCAGAGGGGCTACCAACTTACACGCCCCCCCCCCCCCGGTGCCCCGTTATCCCACCTGGGACCTCAATAAAGTCCTCCTCTCCCTCACCAAAGAGCCCTTCGAGCCTTTGAGGGAGACGGGTCTCCAGTTCCTGACATATAAAGTGGTTTTCCTGGTAGCCATTACATTTGCTTGACGTATTTCAGAATTAGCAGCCCTGTCTGTCAGGCAAGACCTCTGTCTTCCACGCAGATAGGGTGATCCTCCGACCCGATCCCACCTTTTTGCCCAAGGTCAATTCAGCTTTCCACAGAGCCCAGGAGCTCATCCTTCCAAATTTTTGTCCCAAAGCATCGCAGGAAAGGGAACAACAATGGCACAAACTCGATGTAAGGTGCGCTCTACGAATCTACATCAAATGCACAAAGCCCTTCAGGAAATCGGAGGCCCTATTTCTTTCTTTGCAACCCAAAACTCAAGGGCACAGGGTGTCGTCTTCTACTATAGGACGATGGATTAGGGCGGCCATAGCTAAATCGTATCAGTCCCAGGCTCTACAGGTTCCTAAGGGCATAACTGCCCACTCTACTAGGAGCGCGGCCACTTCAGCAGCCTGGGCTACCCAGGCACCAATAATCGAAATCTGCCGGGCAGCGACTTGGGCCTCACCTTCCCCTTTCATTCGGCACTATAAAATTGACGTGTTTGCCTCTGCGGAGGCTTCATTTGGCAGGCGGGTCCTGCAGCGTGTTCTTAGGGACCCTAAGGAGATTCCGGACCAGACGGAGTCCCTCCCTTAGGACAGGCCAAGCTTTGGTATGTCCCATTACTGGATGCTCGGAGCAGCTCATAGGAGAAGGGGCGTTGGTACTCACCTGATATGCCCATTCTCTTTGAGCTGCGAAGAGCATCCAGCCCCACCCTAATTTCCATCTGGTGGGGCCTCTCTCGGCCAGGGACCAAACGTTTTTTTAGGTGATAGGGATAGGAGCAACCTTTTTTTCCTCTCGCCTTCGCAAAACTGGGGAATGCTGTGGAAAAGTCACGTGGTGGAGGAGGAGCGTTCCTCAATTCAAGCTCAGCCAAATAATGCAGAGACTGAAGCACCTCCCATTACTGGATGCTCTTCGCAGCTCAAAGAACGGGCGTATCAGGTGAGTACCAACGCCCCTTCTAAAATGTGAAGAATAAAATATGTAATATTTGTTGGTCTTGAACAGGATATTTGTTAATTTGAGCTTTTCTTTATAGTTCTCCAGTGGATTCTGTACTTTTCTATGCTATTACTACTCTGCACAATCTTCTGTTGCATCAGGAAGGTGCCAAAATGGCTGTCCGTCTAGCTGGAGGTCTACAAAAAATGGTTGCCTTGCTTAACAAGACAAATGTTAAGTTTCTGGCCATTACAACAGATTGTCTTCAGATTCTTGCATATGGTAATCAAGAAAGCAAGGTAATGCTTGAAATGTTATTATGCAGTGAACAAATAGTAAGTTGGGCAATTAACCTTAGTGGGACACATGTAAAATGTTAGTAAGCTCATCTGGTTCTCATACACGCTGCTAAGAATGTCCAGGAAATGGGTATGACTCCTCCTACTGACATCATAGAGCTGGGTCTGCCACTATAAAACCAATCAGCCTTAGCTGTTCGCCATCTTTTTGACTCGGCTCTTGACTAAGAGCTTAGTCTCTGGAAGATAGTCTGAGCTTCGCACGAGTTTAAAAGAGTTTACTTGATATTTGATAAGGGTTTCTTTCCCTCGTTGTTTCTGCTGCTCCTGAGGCTCTGGTTGAGAAAAGGCTTCAGGAGGGCGGGGATCTGCTCTCCGACAGCGTCGAGGCTTCAGCGCTGCTTGCAAGCTGCAGTTACAGGGAGAGTTCTAACGAGCCTCCCACACAGCCGAAGGTCAGAAAGTGCTGCTGCTCTTCTTCCCACTTCACAGCTGACTCTGGGGATCGAATTTCACTGCTTCACAGCTGTTCAGGCTAGAGCAAAGCAGCTTGGGGCCAGCAGGACCTATTGAGCTGTGAGAGCATTGAGGCTGTTCCTAGACTGCCGCACGTGGCAGGCAGCCATTTGGGAGAAGGTTTCGTTTTTGTTTTCTCCTTGGTGAATACTGATTGGGTCTCACAGCCTTAGAGCTCATTTGGTCCTCGCTACAGGCTGCACTTAAAGTGGGGAAGCTCTCAGCGCCTCCTGTGTCCTGTTGGTGTAATGGAGAAGGAAGCCTCACATGTAGCCTCCATGGGGCCAGAAGAACTTTGTGATCCTCCAGCCCTTGTTAAGACAAGGAAAAGACAAAGTCATTCTACAAACAGAGAAGTGGCTGCTAAAATCAAAGCCAAAGCCCTAGCTCCAAAAAAGACTTCCAAATCAGAGCTTGGGGCTGAGAGAAGACATGCTGCTTTGGAAAAGCAGTTTGAAAAGACATTGGTGCAGATGAGAGATCAGATTCATCAGTCCTCCCACCATGGGGAGCTGCAGGTTTGCCCTGATATGTCTGCAAGGTGGCGGGGAAGTGGCCTCTACCTCTGCGAGTCACCTTTTAGATTGGTCTCCTGAGAGGGTGGAGAGGGAGCATATGCCCCAAGACTTGAGTAAGAAGGGTCCTTCCAGACAGGCATCCTGGGGTCCAGGGCCTTCCCTTCCACTGGGTCACTCGGTACAAGCAGGTCACAGGCCTATGCCAACAGCTACTTATACTCCTATGACTGCTGGTATGCATCCCTCAGAACCCCCTTCAGGCCATTGCCATGATGACATCAAGGATATGGTGGCTGTTGCCATCAGACAGGGTATAACTGAGGGGTTTCAGCAACTCCTTCACCCTCAAGGAGGTCAGTCCTTGTTGTCTTCCTTGCCCCAAGGGGTGGCTCCTTCTTTCAGAGTTTTCCCTAGGCATCGGCCAGCTCATTCTGATTGGGGTGAGGAGGAGAAGGAAGATTATACTAACCCTTCTGATCACTCTGAGGAGGAAGAGGGTGAGATTGTTGATCGCAATATGTCTGAGGAGGAAGAATGTAAAGCTGATCAGCCTTCCTCTACTGGGGTTTTCAAACCTTCCCTTTTCAAACCTCTCTTACACAAAGCCTTGGTTATGGCACAATTGACAGCTGAGGAAGTGGCCCCTGAGCCTCAGACGGCCCCTCCAGGCCACAGTGATTCTCTGTTCATAAAACCAGTGATTCACACTGAGATTCTCCCTTCTCCCACCATATTCCTGGATCTGGTTAGGGAACAGGGTATCTCCCCAGGGGTGGGACCACGGCCTTCATCGCATGATAGGCGGTTTTACAATGTGGGACTGGCCTTGGCCAATGCCCTCATTGTCCCGATGGTAGATGCTCCGGTGGTGGCCTCTTTCTCCTCATCGGGCACACCCACTGAGCCTGAGGATGTGCTTAAGGCAGAGGATAGGAGGTCTGAACAAACCCTCAGACACACTCACCAGGCTGCAGCATGGGCTATCAGGGCATCTACAGCTGCCTCGTTTTTCACGAGGTCCTCATTGCGATGGCTCCATCAGCTTCAAGAAAGACTCCTGGACACTGATTCCAGGGCTTACCAGGATCTTAACAAAATAATTGCAGCTGCAGAATTTACGGCTGATGTGATTTTGGACTCAGCCAAATTTGCCTCCAGGGCTATAGCCTCTTCTGTGGCAGCCAGGCAACTCCTTTGGCTTCGGAACTGGCAGTTGGATGCAAGGTGCAAATGGAAGTTGGCATCGGTCCCCTGCTCGGGGGATAAGCCGTTCGGGGAGTCTCTGGAGCCTTACTTGGTTGAAACCAAGGACAAGAGAAAAGTTCTCTCTATGGCAGGGAAGAGGTCGGAACATCGTCCCAGTCCGTACTATTGACCAGCCACGTTCAGATCTGAATCAGCATCACGATTCTCTAGAGGCCAGAGATTTGTTCCCTCAATGCCAAGACCAACATCCTGAGGCTTCAGGCAGGCAACAACAGGCCTTGGGTAAACAGCCCTTTCGAGGGGGAGGTCGTTTGTTCCGTCGCTCGAAGTAAAGAGGTGGTTGACCCCCCCCATCGGAGGCCATTTGGCCTTTTTCGCCTCGATGGGAGGAGTCAACTTCAGACGCCTGAGTACTGAAAACGGTACAGTTTGGCCTGCGGCTTGAATTTATATCTCCACCCCCACGATTTTTTGTTCGATGCCCTACATCGAGGGACGGATCTCAATGGGACCTTGTGGAGTCGTCCATTCAACACATGGTCGAAATTAGGGCCATTGAGCCGGTTCCGATGGAACAATGAGGACTGGGTTTCTACTCTCGACTCTTCGTCATCCCGAAGGCTTCGGGGTGGGTGGGTGTCGAGGGCCATCCTCAACCTTAAACGGCTAAACAGGCTTATTCCGTACAGGCGCTTTAAAATGCAAACTCTGTATTCCATTTTAGAGAGTGTACGAGAGGGCAACCTCCTTTCCTCCACTGATCTCACGGAGGCTTACCTCCATGTACCTATTTGGCCTCATCACTGCCAGTTTCTCTGTTTCTGTTACCAGAATGTCCACTTCCAGTACCAGGCCCTTCCATTTGGTCTTTCATTGGCGACCAGGGTCTTCACAAAGGTGCTGGCAGCTCTGACGGCATCGCTGAGGGCTATTCCGGTGAGGGTCCAGTGCTATCTGGACGATATCCTGATTCAGTCGCAGTCCATCGGTTCGGCCCATCGATGTCTTCGCATCACGGTACAGTGCCTGCAAGACCATGGCTTCTTGATCAACCTCAAGAAAAGCCACTTCTCCCCTACGACCAGGCTGCAGCATCTCGGGGCGACCGTTGATACTTCCCGCTGCCAAGTTTTCCTCTCCCCAGAATGCGGGGAGAGCCTCAATACCCTTACTATCCAGATCAGAGGACAACGCACCGTTCCACTGTCTCTCCTGTCTCAGCTCCTGGGGAAGATGATCTCCTGCTTTAGTATTGTCCCGTGGGCCCGCCTTCATGTACGAGCGCTTCAGTGGTTCCTGCTGCCATTCCAAAGGGCAGGCACCCGCCATTCATCAATCAGAGTGCAGGTTCCACCTCAGGTTCTTTGTTCCTTCAGGTGGTGGCAGTCCCAGGCAGTAGGGCGGGGCCTTCCCTTCAGGGAACCAAACAAGGTCCTGCTCACCATGGATGCCAGCCTCCAGAGGCAAAATAGCTCAAGGCAGCTGGTCCCAAGGAGACAAGACTTGGCTCAAACTCAGGGCCATTTTCTTGGCCCTGAAGCATTTCCAACACAGAGTGATGGGTTGCCATGTCCTAGTCATGACAGACAATGTGGCTGCAAAGGTTCATGTCAACAGACGGGGGCACCAGGTCAAGGGCTCTCATGATGGAGGTGGAACGCCTGGGGAGATGAGCAGAGAAGCATCTGCTTTCCCTCAAGGCAGATCACATTTCGGGGGTGGACAATGTCCAGGCCGACTGGCTGAGTCGGTCCCAGGTCGACCATTCAGAATGGAGCCTCCACCCTTCACTGTTTCTGACATTGTCCCACAAGTTTGGCTCCCTGGCAGTGGACCTATTTGCCACTCCCCTCAACACTCAGGTAAGCAGATTCTTCATCAGGTTTCCGACCTAGGGAGCAGAGGGGACCAACGCTCTTCAGAGACGTTGGCCTCCAGGTCTCCTTTATGCCTTTCCCCCTCTTCCGGTCATTCCAGCTGTAATCCGGAAGTTGTTGGAGGAACAGGTGGAGCTGTTTCTCCTGGCCCCCCATTGGCCCAGGAGACCCTGGTTTGCAGATCTGGTGAATCTGTCTGTGGCCTGGCCATGGAGGATCCCGGACAACAGGATCTCCCTGCATCAGGGAGCCTTGATCCACCCGGATCCTCAGTGGTTCCAGCTAACAGCTTGGCCCTTGAGCGGCAGACCTTGAAGGAGGCCAAATTTTTTCTGATAGGGTGATTGACACCATTCAGACCTCCCGGAAGCCTTCCACCTCACACATCTACAATGCTACCTGAAAGGTCTGCTCATGGGCAGCCAAGTCCGCTGTTGTGCCTTCCTTGGCGTCCATTGCGGAGGTGTTAAGTTTCCTCCAGGATGGTCTCGATAAGGGTCTCGCCCCCAATACTCTTCGCCACCAAGTGGCGGCTCTGTCCTCTGTTTTGGCCTGGGAGGGTTTTGATTCCTTATCTCATCATCCCGCCGTACGCAGGTTTCTAAGGGGGGCGTCTAACCTGCGTCCTGTTGTTCACAGATTTTCCACGTGGGATCTCTCTTCAGTTCTACAGGCCCTTATGGGGCCTCCCTTTGAACCCCTTAAGTCAGTTTCTCTTCAAATGATGACTTTTAAGGTGGCATTTTTGGTGGCCATCACTTCGGCCTGGAGGGTGTCAGAGTTGGCGGCTTTTTCCATTAGGTAAGGTTTCTGTGTGTTCCACGAGAACAGGGTGGTATTGAGATTAGATCCCACGTTTGTTCCTAAGGTGAATTCCTGGTTTCACTGGGCGCAGGAGGTGGTGGTGCCTAATTTTTGACCCAACCCACAACATGAGTTGGAGCGTAGGTGGCACAGGCTGGATGCAAGGTGGGCTCTCAAGATTTATATCAAGAGGACAACAGAATTCCGACGATCGGAGGCCATGTTTGTGTCCTTTCATCCCACCTCCTCGGGTACCAAGGTGGCTCCTTCGACGATTGGGAGGTGGATTCAATCTTGCATCGCCAAGGCCTATCAAGCTTTGCCCCTGCCAGTGCCTACAAACATCACGGCCCACTCCACTAGAAGCGCAGCTACTTCAGCTGCCTGGTCTACGCAGGCTTCGCTGGAGGAGATTTGCAGGCCGGCTATCTGGGTGTAGCCATCGCCGTTCATACGTCATTATAGGTTGGATTCCTTTGCTTCGGTGGACGCCTCCTTCGGACGGAGGGCACTTCAGCAGGTGGTTCCACAGTCGGAGTGACCTGCCCAGATGACCCTCCCATGGACATGTGGGCTTTGGTATGTTCCATTTCCTGGACACTCTCAGCAGTGTGTATGAGAATGGGCGTTGGTAGAATTACCTGAGAACGCCCTTTCTATATACGCTGCAAGAGGGTCCAGCCCCACCCTAGTTTGTCTGGGGGGAGGGTTGTTTGGTTCTAATTTGTTGGTTTATCTTCCAGAGACATATTATGTCTGTCAAGAATCTTCGCCTAAAAGATGGCGAGCAGCTAAGGCTGATTGGTTTTATAGTGGCAGACCCAGCTCTATGACATCAGTAGGAAGAGTCATACCCATTTCCTGGAGACTCTTGCAGCGTATATAGAAAGGGCGTTCTCAGGTAATTCTGCCAACGCCCATTTTCTGCTTTTGTATATATTCTTTGGACTCAGGAATAGTCCTTGAGGGTTGGTAGGTCACATGTTTCACATGCAGATGATCCCAGGTTCATACATACACAGTATTATTAAGTAGGATTAGAAAATCATTGGTTTGAAGAGTTATTGTCATCGGTATTCTCAATATTGGGAGTTTGGCCATAGTCTGACTTCATATTATGCTGCTCATCTTGCCAAGGTGACTAGGCCAGGGGTGTCAAACTCAAGGCCTGCGGGCTGGATTTGGCCCGCATGGCCATCCTGGAAACTGTAAGGGTCCAGCTCGCATCACTTCGGCCCAGCCCACGCCATCCCGGAGGGCATGCATGCACACAGGCCCAGTTCTCCATCAGCACGTACAGAGCAACTAAAGTAGTCTATGGGACTATGGTAAAAAAAAAAAAAAAGGTTCAGACCTTCCAACCTTGCAAGTTTTTTGGGTTTTTTTTGTGAAAAGTTGGAATGTTTGAACTATTTTTTTTTACTGTAGTCCCACAGACTACTTTAGTTGCTCTGAACACCGGCGGAGAATGGACTTGCAAAGCAGGTTAGTGAAGGGATGTGGCTGCCCTGGATTGGGGCGGTGGGGGTGAGGGTTTGGCATGGGTGGCCTGGCTGAAGGGCTCTCAGGTAAGCTGGGGCAGAGCAGGTAGGGCAGCTCGGCACCCTCCGACTTGCTTTGTCCTCTACCCACCCACACCTTGCCTCGTTCTTTGCCACTTCTCCTTGCTCGCCACCATAACCTAGCAGGAGGCTGAGCAACACACTGGTGCGGTGGCCACAAAGCGAGGCAGTGAGGGTGGAGGACAAAGTGAGGCGGGGGGTGCCAAGCAGCCCCCCATGCCACGCACCTGAGCTCCCCACCAGCCAGGCACTGAAGCACCGCAACTGCTGCCGTAGCGAGACAGAGCAAGAGACCTCTCCAACCTCTGTGTGTGTGTGTGTATGAGAGAGAGAGCGATACGTGCTTTAGCTGAGGCACCCAAGCTGCTACCAGTGGCGGGGGTGGCAGGAGCCATCTTAGCAGCCACGATCCCCCCCCCCCAGCCAGCCCTGTCTCACCTACTCCCTGGGTCTTGCCGTTCTTCTCATCCTCCCCACTCAAGCGGCAGCAGGGTCTGCAGGACAGTAGGACCTCTCATTTCTCCCCCGAACTCTGGCTTCAGTCGGGGCATTCAGGTTGCTGGCGGTGGCAGCCACCTGAGCAACCATGATTCCCCCCTCCCCAACCAGTCAGCCAACACTGCCTGACCTGTTTCCTGCCTGGCCAACCGGCTGGCGCAAAGCCATTCTTCTCATCGTCCCCGGCCAAGCAGTGGTGGGTTCCATGGGATGGTCTCACTCCTGCCCTGGTGTGGCGAACTCTGGTGGGCTGGATGCAGGTGTGAAGGACCTGGCCCTGCAGTGCCACCTTGCTCAGTTGAAGGCTTCCTTGAGCCTTCAAACAGTAAAGCTGGCCATGGAATGGGAATCGGCCAGGCGCAGGAACCAGTGCCCTCTGTGGCCCTGGTGCGCTGCTTGCTTGTGTGTGCCAGCCTTACTGGCAGGAATGAGACCCAGTCCTGTGGAGCCCACTGCTGCTTGAGCGGGGAGTATGAGAACGGTGAGGGATTGTGCCAGCCGGCTGGCCAAGTAGGGGGCAGGTCAGGCAGTGCTGTCTGGCTGGTTGGGGAGGGGGGAATCATGGTTGCTCAGGTGGCTGCCACTGCTAGCAGCTTAAATGCCCCAACTGAAGCTGGAGTTCGCCGTGACGGGGCAGAAATTCGAGCCCCTGCTGTCTCGCAGAGCCCACTGCCACTTGAGTGGGGAGGACAAGGAGAAGAATGGCGAGACCCAGGGAGTAGGTTAGGTGGGTCTGGTTAGGCGGGTCTGGCTGGTTAGGGAGGGGGGAATCAGGGCTGCTCAGGTGGTTTTTACCGCCCCCGCCTCTGCCAGCAGTTTGGGTGCCCCAGATGAGGCACGGATTGCTCTCTCATACACACACACACACACACACACACACACACACACACAGGTTGGAGAGCTCTCTTGCTCTCTTTCTGTCTTTCTGCGGCAGCAGTTGCGGTGCTTCAGTGCCTGGCTGGTGAGGCACTCAGGTAAGCCTGTGGGGGGCAGGTCCGCAGCCCCCCCCCACCTTGCTTCATCCTCTACCCCCCCACCCCCTCGCTGCTCAGGTGGCTCCTGCTGCCCCGGCCACTGCCAGCAGCTCTCTCTCTCTCCCATACACACACAAACAGGTTGCATTGGATTGTTCTCTTGCTCTCTCTCTCTCTGTCTCACCCCATTTTCATGCAAGCATACTCCATGGGACATCTCATTAAGGTCTCATTAAGTAGTTAAGTAAAAAGTAGTTGGGAGAGGAGCAGGAGACTGGCAAACAGTTTTTGTGCCAAGAAGGAAAGTTTCTAGGTGTCTGACTCTGCCAAAGAGGATGGGTGCCTGAACCTGCGCAATATTATAGCACCCAGGAACGTCCATTCTCAGCACAAAAAGCATTTCCAAACCAACTCTCCTCTTCCTCAAAGGCAAAGAAACACTGGCAGAGAGGAGACAGATGTTTGCAAGGTTGTGTGGCAGGAAGGGAGGGAGAAGCATGAGGTATCTTAGTGGGTCCGGGAGGCCTTGTGGGCTTGTTCTATCACTAGGCCCCCCATAGCCTTCCCCACTCTGAGATACCTCATGTGCACTTAATGAACAACACATTGGTATTCTTGAATTGTGAGCTCTTGGGAAAGTATCCCCTCTGTGTGTTGCAAACAGCCATTTCCAGTGGGGAAAACAGGACAAAACAAGTGGGGAAAAATATTTTCCTTTGCTACATTTCCAGTCTGAATTAGACCATAAGCATGGGATAAACTGAGCCTGGTTTGTTCTCAGTCTTTTAAGTGGCCACAAACTACTAGCAAAAGTGGCATTTGATCATAGCAAGAAAGCATCGACAAATGTTTCCCCTTTTGCATTTGAGCATCAAGAGCAGACAGGAAAGACAAAGAAAAAGAAGGAAAGGGGAAGAGAGCAAAGAAGGAAAGAGGGGAAGGAAGAAGAATGAACAGGGAAGGAAAAAGAAGAAAAGGGAAGGAAGGAGATTATAATGAGAGAGAGTGAGGGCCTGAGGTAAATCGTGCCTTAGCACTTGTCAACTTGTCAAAACTGTCAAACCAGTGCAGCTCACGGAACAGCGATGTAACATGGGCCACCTTAGGGGCCTCAAGAACTGTCCTTGTAGCTGCATTCTACACCAGCTGTAGCTTCCAGATACTCTTCAAGTATAGCTCCATGTAGAGCACATTGCAGTAGTCCAAGCATGAGATGAACAGGGCTTGAGTGACTGAGCACAGAAACTTGCAATCCAGGAAAGGTTGCAACTGGCACACAACACAAAGTTGTGCAAAGGCTCTCCTAGCCATGATTGCCACCTGCTCTTTGAGCAGGAGTCACAAGTCCAAGAGAACCCCAAGTTGTGCACAGGATCTGTCTGGGGCAATGCAACCCCATCCAGAACGAAAGATGTTAAAGTCATGGATCTCAAAGCTCCATGCACCCAAAGCCACTCAGTCTTACCACGGTTCGGCCGAAGCCTGTTGCCCACATCCAGACCCCCACCGCCTCCAGACATCACAAGAGGGCAGCAACAGCATCACTTGGGTCTCTGGGGATGGAGATGTAAAGTATCATCAGCATACTGATGGTACCTCATCCAGTGGTGGCGGATGATCTCACTCAGTGGCTTCATGCAGATGTTAAAAAGGAATGGAGAAAGTACATCACAAGGAGCGGCTGTGGACGACCTCTTACTTCAAGGAGCCAAACCAGTGCAAGACTGTGCCAAACAGCTCCAAATCCCACAGCTGGTCCAAAAGAATACCATGGTTAATGGTATTGAAGGCCACTGAGAGGTCAAGGAAAGAGAGAACAGATGTATCACCCCCATCCTGCTCTTGCTAGAGATCATTGATAAGTGCAACCAATGCTGTTTCTGTCCCATAACCGAGCCTGAAATCTGATTGGAAGGGGTCATCCAGATAATCCATTCCATGCAGGACCCTCTGAAGCTGCCATGCAACCACCTGAGAGACTGGATGAAAATTGTCTAAGCCGATGGGATTGAGAGATGGTTTTTTGAGGAGGGGACAAAGCAGGACTTAAGAGGTCCTGGAAATGCCCCCTCCTGCAGTGAATAATTTATCACTGCCTGAACCCACCTGGTAGTTGCCATCCTAAAACCTGTCACCAGCCAGGAGGGACAGGGAATTAATTGACACATGGTTGCACTGTGACAGCATCAAGGACCCTGTCCACTTCATCATGTCTAACAGGCTTGAACTGCTCCCAGATAACTGGGTAAGATGTTTCCCTAGGCATCTCTAATGGACCTGCACCACACATGGGTTCTAACTGGGAATGAAGCCAAACGACTTTGTCCATCAGGTGATCTACACATTCCTCTGCATAGCCTTTAAGGTGATCTGAGGTTGAACAGAGCCATCAGGTGATTTTCTGCAAACACAATAATAGCAAAGAAATAATGGTGTTTTGCCGCTCTTTCCGCCATGAGGTAGGCTTTAATTTTGGCTCTAAGTTGTGTTCAGTCAGATTCATCCCCCATTTTCCTCCACCGCTTCTCTAGTTGTGTCTGCCCTTTTCAGAACCCACAGCTCTTCCATGAATGATATTTGGGGGGGGGGGGAGCAATGGGTCAAGAGAGGCCACGCAGGCATCTTGTCCAAATTCTCGGCCACCCTTAGGTTGTAAGATGTAACCAGAGCTTTGGCAGGACCATACAACAAAGTCCCCACTTCTCTCTGGAACTCATATGGGTCCATCAGTCACTGGGGGCAGACCACTTTAATGGGCTCAGCTTCCCTGTGGAAGTGGGGAGGCATAAGAGAATCTCAAGGACACCAGAGCGTGATCTGACCATGACAGTGGGGATAACGACAGATCCCACTCCAGGTCACTTTGCCATTACTCTGACATGAAGATCATATCCAGTGTGTGTCGGGCCAGAGATGATCTGGAATAGGCCCAGGAACTCCCAGGCTGCTTCTGAGGCCAAATATAATTCTGGCAGATTGAAGTCTCCCTGGACCATAAGCCTGGAGAGCTCCATTATCAACCCTTAGATGGTTTCCTTATATACCACTCTTCTGACATTCCAGGAGAAAATGTGGTTTTCTACTTTTGTATGTACAAATGAGCTGACAGCATGACACATGTCAGCTTTGGAAACCATATTCCACGCTGCCACATAGCCTGAGAAGTTGAGAGGGGGGTGATTTCAGTTGAGTAGTTCTAAGGAGACATAATAAAATTCTTTTCTTAGTTCAAGGTTATTAAGTGTGGCTCAGCAAAGAAAAAAGGTTCTTACACTGAGACAGATCATGATTGGTCCATGTGATGTGATGATGGGAGAAAAGGGTATGTATTGTAGTTTGGGACATTGTGGGAAGTCCAAGAAACTTTAGTTTCAAGATTTCACAGATGTGCCAGGTGCTATTCTAATAAAGGTACTTTTGAGATTATGCTTGTCTCAGAGTTACTGATTGGAATGGATGTTTGCTGGAACACTGATAACATAAGTATCATACTGAAGAGATTACAATTCCATCATTAAAAACTATCCTGATTAGCCTATTGTCACTCTAATTACTAATTACTTTTTTGTTTGGCAGCTAATTATTTTGGCAAGTGGTGGACCCCAGGCTCTAGTAAGCATAATGAGGACTTATACCTATGAGAAATTATTGTGGACCACAAGTAGAGTGCTGAAAGTGCTATCAGTCTGCTCTAGTAACAAACCAGCGATTGTTGAAGCTGGTAAGTGCTTCATTTTTCATGGAATCAGGACTGCTTCTGTTTTGCATTCATGGCCAAATTACTTAAATTTCCTTTGGGATTGGGGGTACAGGTAATAAAATGAACATCTATATAAGATGTTCTAAACTGGGTGGAATGCATCAATAACAACAGGTATTATTTTTGACAAAAGTGTTGAAAGCTAAGTAAACCAAAAACTATTGATGGGAAAAGTAGAAATGTTAGTAATGGCTGTTAAAATTTTTATAATAGGTTTTTGGTGCTACTATTGCAGTTTTTGTTTTTAACATTTTTAGCAATTTTGATCTACCCAAACATTTGGGCTTTTGGATAGATTAGGTCCCATAATACATTACACTATATCATAACTACTGTGTACCATGGTCCCGTTAATGGCCTTGGCACTTTGTCAAACATGGAATGTGTTACAGTTAGAAGTACATACCTTATGTTAAGGATTTATTGCATGTATACATAGGGAATAGTGAATCTAATTAAATCTGAGACTTAGAATCACTGTACATAATTCCCTGTGTATTGTATAGCTGGTATACATTAGTTTCATTATAGCTACTTGAAACCAGTCTACAGGAATAAAAGTAACTGTCCTTGCAGTTATAAGCACATTGTTTTCTCCATAATTAGAAGCTGAGATAAAGATAAACGATAGTAAATCCTAACTGATCTTTAGGTGGAATGCAAGCTTTGGGACTCCATCTTACAGATCTGAGCCAACGTCTTGTTCAGAATTGTCTCTGGACTCTAAGAAATCTCTCAGATGCTGCAACTAAGCAGGTAAGGAGAGAGAACTTGAAAAATTACTAATATTCCACTGTAAACTGGTCTCTGTTAGAAAATTGTTTTTATTATATTGAGTTGATTCTGAAACTGTTAGTCTGGTATTGCTCAAATCTGAAATTAGGATTTTAAAAAAAAATCATTTGAAATAGTGGATAGGTCGGGGACAACTTGAAGGTAGAATTCAGACAATGCTAAGTCATGTTTTTCATTAAAATCTTAGGTGTTATGTTGTTTCCTGACTTTGTGTTAATTAACATGCAAATCAGAGTTCCCCAACTGTTCCGGCTTTGTGTACTGGTGGGGGGAGGGGATGGTTCTGTGCAAGTGGCTGGCAAGCACGCAGATGTGTGCACAGCTCCATTTGCACAAGCGGTGGGCACATGCACTTACCCATTTCTCCTGCTTCTGTAGCCCAGTTCTCCCTCGAGCCGCTCGGAGCATCCAGAGAGTGGGAGGTGCTTCTGAGTCCTCTTCTCACAGGCTGAGCTTCAATTGAGGAACGTTCCGCCCTCTCACGTGGCTCCGTGTAGCGTTCCCCAGTTTTTCCTCAGCCTCGGAGAGACAGGCTGTTCGCAAGAAAGGCTCCTTGGCTGATTCAGGTTTTTTCTCTTCCTGCTGCTACTGATTTATCAATTCTGTAAAAAAATCAGGTTTGCTTTGTTTCCTAGCCCCTGCGCAAAGGGTATCGACCTAGGGGGAGGTTTTTCCCTCGCCCCTAGGGGCTTGAGCGGGCGGGATCGCAGCGCTTCGTGCGAGCCCCCCCCACTACCAATTCACATCTCTGCCTCTGCGCTGCCTCAGCGGCTCGTTAAATCCGCGCCCAAGGGTGCCGCTGGTTTTCCCCCCACCGGAACGCTGACCGTTGGGAAGGGCTAAATTCCTCCTCACAGCCCTCTAGGCATGCTGAGCTAGCCGGAGGAGCCCTCCCTTCCGTCCTGAGAGGCCCTGACGGTAGCTCAGCTCGCGGCCACCATCTTGGCGCCGCCTCGTGGTCGGGCACCATTTTTTTCCTTTATTCTTCTTACCCCGCTGCGGTTGATTCAGCTCCCATCTGACCCCTTGGGTCTCGAGCTCTACTTCTGGGTGCTACTTTGACCAACCTGGTCCAGCACGTTCGTTGGCTTCCCGCAGCTCCACTCGGCGCGAAGTTCAGCAGTCCCCACCCCCTCCAGTCTTTGTCTGGAGGCCTACTGCTAGGCCTCTCTGTTCCAGGCCTCAGGCGTTCATTTGGCAAATTTGGTCATTTATTCAAGCCAGCCTTTGTTTTCCGGTTTGCATAGTTGTACAGTCCAATTTAGTTAACCTTATTATCAAAAAAAAAAAAAAGAAAGAAGAAAGAATCTTGTTATTAATATTCAATCATATCGACTATCAGATAAAAAAGACTTTTATATAATAATAATGATGATAATAATAATAATATATACAATACCCTTTGTATATTCATATCCTTTGACTACCTTCAAGTAATTTCCTCCTGACTTCATAGTACATACTAAATTCCAAAAGGGGGTGCGGGCCAGCTCAGAGATCACCCGGCCTTGGTCGTAGGCTGAACTCTAGGCGAGCCAACCGCCTCTAGTGAAATTTAAACATTTTCATTTATTAAAATGGCAGATGACAATTCCTCTAAACGCCCTTCTTTGAAGGCTAAATAGAAGTCTTACCACTTGCGCAGGCAGGCTAAGGAACCTTCCAAGGCCTCCCAGCGAGACGCCTTAAGGCGCCGTAAGACCTTGGAAAAGGAGTTTGATAGGTGTTCCAGGGAGTCACCCCAGGTGCCTCCAGCCTCCACCTCTACTCAACTCCCCTCTCTAGACCTTTCTTCCCAATCCAGGCGCAGCTCCCCTCAGGGTCATCAGGCCCTGGGACCACCGACCAGACGGACTCCTGAAGCCACCTTCATGCCTACGGCCGCTGGTCTGCGCCAAGAGGATCCTTCCACAATGGAGGTTCCAGCTCACATCAAAGCATGGATGGAACTGGCTATCCGCCAAGGTATTGCGGAGGGGCTGCAACAAATGTCCAGACCCGGCTCCTCCCCAAGAGCCCCCGGACACGAGTCTCTGTCCATCAGATCCCTTCCAAGATCGGATCCTCGTATTGGTCAGGTACTCTTACAGAGGGATAGCCCTCTTCTGGAAAGGGACCAGGAAGAGGAGGAAGGGGCCTCTGACTATCCCAGGGAAGAGGAAGAGGAATCCCGGATGGGATCTTCCCACTACAGCGAGCCCCTCCTAGAGGGAGAACTGAGCGAGGGGGAGATGTCGGAGGATGAGGGGCTTTACCTCAACCAACCCCCACTCGTGGGGCTGTTCAAGCCTCACATGTTCAAATCCCTTCTGTTTAAAGCCAAAAACATTTCTGGCCTACTTCCCCAGTCTCCCTCTGCCCCCCCCCGCTCCACATCGGAAGCCCCAGAGGACTCCATATTCAAGCAGCCCATGGTGGAGGCCGAGGTCATTCCGGCCCCACCCATTTTCTCAGACCTTGTGGCGAAGCAGCTGGCTTCCACACACACACCCCCCGGGTGCCTTCCAGTCAGGACAAGAGATTCTTCAATCTCGACTCGGATTTTGCTAGTCTATTAGACATCCCCGAGGTAGATCAGCCCATTGTGGGCCTAGCATTCTCCTACACCCCCAGTGAGGCCCTGGAGGCGCTGAAGCCCGAGGACAAATGGGCGGAACTGGCCTTACGCCGCGCCCACCTATCCGATGCTTGGGCCATTAGATCAGCCACGGCTGCCTCCTTCTTCACTAGGTCCTCAATCCGGTGGCTTCGCCAGTTGAAGCAGCACGTCCCCTCCTCCAACGTACGTGCACATCAGGATATAGCCAAGCTCGTGGCGGCAGCGGAATTCTCAGCCGACGCCACCTACCAATCAGTGAAGTTTTCCTCTAGAGCTATAACTTCACACGTTACGGCCCGCCGCCTGCTCTGGCTCAAACACTGGCAGGCAGACGTTAAAAATAAAGTTAAACTGGCCACCGCTCCCATTAAGGGAGACAAACTGTTCGGCCCAGCCTTAGATCCCCTGCTGGTTGAGGGCCGCAGTAAGAAAAAATTTCTTCCCTCCCTCTTTCAGAGGTCAGAACCAAGAGGCCCTCAGCCCTTTCGGAGAGGCTCCCCCCGTCCCTTCTATCAGCCCGCCTTTCCGCCCAGATACCCGAGACCCCCTTCTTTCCGATCCCAACCCCAGGATCGAACCGACACGGGCGACAGAAGCAGAAGGGGTGGCAACTATAGGAAACCCTTTAGGGGATCAGGGGGAAGACCCTTCCGGCGTCCCAGATAGAGTACGTTCCTCCCTCCCCATTGGCGGCCGCCTCAGACACTTCGCCGCCCAATGGGATGCATCCACCACCGATGCTTGGGTTAGAGACACCATCAGGTTCGGTCTCGCCCTTCAGTTTCAGTCCGCCCCCTCTAACTTCTTCATGACATCCCCCCCCTCAAGGGACCCCACCAAACGCCAACTGATGGATGCCGCCATCCAACATGTCCTCGATATTCAGGCCATTCAACCCGTTCCCCCAGCCCAGCGAGGGTGGGGATTTTACTCCCACCTCTTTGTGGTCCCCAAACATTCTGGGGGATGGAGGGGAATTTTAGATTTAAAACGACTTAACCGTCACTTAATTCAGCGCAAATTCAAGATGCACACTTTGCAATCTATCCTCTTGGGTACCAGGCAAGGAGACTGGCTATCCTCCATACACCTTTCTGAAGCCTATCTACATATCCCAATCTGGCCCTCCCACCACAAATTCCTCAGATTCTGTTATAACAACCTTCACTTCCAATATGTGGCCCTCCCCTTTGGCCTAGCATCGGCCCTGAGGACCTTCACTAAGGTCCTCGTGGCCCTAGCGGCTCACCTCAGAAGCCTTCCCGTACGCCTCCATTGCTATCTGGATGATATTCTCATACTCTCTTCCTCCAAACGCCAGGCAGAAAGGGACACCAGGGCTACTCTCTCCACCCTCCAAGCCCACGGGTTCCTTATCAATTGGAAAAAGAGCCAACTGGCTCCTTCCACCTGAATTACTCACCTGGGGGCCGTAATCGATTCGGTCTCAGAAAAGGTCTTCCTCTCCTCAGACAGGTCAAATTAGGCGCTCAAAGAGGGTATCCTTACTTGACCTTTCCAAATTGTTAGGTAAGATGGTCTCATGCATTTCCATTGTTCCCTGGGCCCGTTTACACAGCAGATCCCTGCAGTGGTTCCTGCTCCCTTTCCAAAGATCCGGAAGAAGCAATTCGAAATCCAGGGTCAAGGTACCTCCACAGGTCCTCACATCCCTCCTCTGGTGGACCAACCCCGCCATCAACAAGGGCCATCTCTTCAAAGAGCCCCAGAGGCTTACCCTTACCACAGACGCCAGCTTATCCGGATGGGGTGCTCACATCAACTCGCTCACGGTACAGGGCAGGTGGTCAAGGATAGAACAAAGATGCAGCATCAACTGGCTGGAGCTTCACGCCGTCCATCTGGCTCTGTGAAGCTTCCTCCCTCAGGTGCACAGACGTCATGTCCTCATCCTCACGGACAACGTCACGGCCAAGGCACACATCAACAGGCAAGGGGGCACCCAGTCTATTCAGTTGATGAGGGAGGCCGAACGTCTCTGTCGTTGGGCAGAGTCCAACCTCCTCTCGTTAACAGCAGACCATATCTCCGGAGTTTCCAAGATCCAGGCGGATTGGCTGAGCAGGGCCACGGTGGACCAGGCAGAATGGCGCCTCCACCCATCCCTGTTCAGGGAGGCGTCCAGAATCTTCGGTCTACCGGTGGTGGACCTTTTTGCATGCATCCCCGTCAAATGCACAGCTGCCCAGGTTCTTCTCCAGGTACCCATCCCTTGGGTCGGAGAACCACAACGCGCTACGCTGCCCCTGGCCCCCAGGGCTCCTGTACGCCTTCCCCCCCCAGCCCTAGTGCCCAGAGTGATCCGGAAACTCATTCTCGAGAAGGCAGACCTGCTGCTGGTGGCCCCCTATTGGCCCAGGCACCCATGGTTTGCGGACCTCTGCAACCTCTCAGTGGCGCCCCCCTGGAGAATCCCTCCGGACAGGATCTCCCTTTCTCAGGGGCCCCTTCTTCATCTGGACCCTCAATGGCTCTAGTTAGCCGTCTGGAGGTTGAGCGGAACTGTTTAAAGAAGGAGAAGTTCTCCAGTCAGGTAATTGACACCATCCTGGCCGCCAGGCGGCCCTCAACCACACGGATTTATGATGCCACTTGGAATGGCTTCTGCAGGTGGTGTCATAAGTCCCAAGTCAACCCCCTCTCCCCCTCTATTGCCCAGGTTCTGGATTTCCTCCAAGAGGGCCTGCTCAAGGGGCTTTCCCCTAACACCCTGGGGCGGCAAGTCGCAGCCCTGTCAACCGTTGTCTCTTGTGACAGCTTCGGTTCCCTCTCCCACCACCCTCGGGTCAGGGCCTTCCTCAGAGGTGCCACCAACCTGTGCCCTCTGACTGTTCACAGATACCCTACCTGGGACCTCAACAAGGTCCTCGTCTCGCTCACAAGGCACCCGTTTGGACCCCTAAGGGAGTCCTCCCTTCAATTTTTAATGTTTAAGGTAGTTTTTCTGGTGGCCATTACATCAGCACGACGAGTTTCAGAGATCGCAGCCTTATCGGTCAGGAAGGACCTCTGCGTGTTCCACGCCGACCGGATGGTCCTCCGTCCCGATCCCACCTTCTTGCCCAAGATCAACTCATCCTTCCACAGGTCCCAGGAATTGGTCCTACCAAACTTTTGCCCCAGACCCTCGAGGGACAGGGAAGTTCTCTGGCACACCCTAGACATGAGACGGGCCTTGCGCATTTACATTAAGCGCACCCAACCTCTGAGAAGATCGGAATCCCTTTTTCTTTCCTTTCAGCCCAGGTCATTGGGGCTCAAAGTATCCCCCTCAACCATCAGCCGCTGGATTAGGGCAACTATTTCCAAATGTTACCTATCACAATCCCTCCCCGCACCCAGTGGAATCACCACTCATTCCACTAGGAGTGCAGCTACTTCAGCAGCCTGGGCCACACAAGCCCCAATCGCTGACATATGCCGGGCGGCCACCTGGGCCTCCCCGTCTCCCTTCATTAGGCATTACAAAATAGACGTATATGCTTCAGCGGAGGCCTCGTTTGGCCGACGAGTCCTACAGAGGGTCATCAGTGACCCGGAGGGGCTTCCGGCCCAGACGGAGTCCTCCTGTAGGACTGCCAAGCTTTGGTATGTCCCACTCTCTGGATGCTCCTCGCGGCTCGAGGGAGAATGGCCGTTGGTTCTTACCTGATACGCCCCTTCTCGGCGAGCCGCGAGGAGCATCCAGCCCCACCCTAATTTCTCCGTCTGGTGGGGGAACTTGTTTCAGCCAAGGATCCACTAGTTCGCTAGGATGAGCACATAGCCTTTCCTTCTCGTCCTCGCAAAAACTGGGGAACACTACATGGAGCCACGTGAGAGGGCGGAGCGTTCCTCAATTGAAGCTCAGCCTGTGAGAAGAGGGCTCAGAAGCACCTCCCACTCTCTGGATGCTCCTCGCGGCTCGCCGAGAAGGGGCGTATCAGGTAAGAACCAACGCCCATTCTGAACAGCTCACGGCCCAGGGTTGGGGACCCCTGATGCAAATGATAATTTTATGAATTTGATTTAAATTGCAAGAAACACAAATGTATATGAATAAGGGAAATACATTTTTGGGTTCAAGCCACATGGTTATAACATACCATCAAAACTATGCCCACATTGTACCATTGAGACTAGTGTATAAAGATGCTAAATTAATATAGGGTACCTTATGGTAACTACTGAATATTTAGTAATTTATGGTCCACTGTTCACTCAGTATCTTTTTTTTTCTTAAGAGAAAAGCATTATAAACTATCTGATGAATTTGAAGTACTGTGTATAGGATCATGGGAAACAAACATCCATTTCCAATTCTTTGATCACTTTATTACTTAGAATCTATATGCCCTTATGAAAGCAAGTTCCATAAGAGGTGTGGTGGCTCAGTGGCTTAATGATGCTGGAGATGGTCTCTGCTCCAGTGGTTTGAGTCCTAGCACTGCGTGTCGGGGTGAGCTCCCATCACTCACCTCAGCTTCTGTCCGCCTAACAGTTCGAAAGCTTGTTTTATGCAAGTAGATAAATAGGTACCACTTCAGTTGGGAGATGGGTTGGTGCTCTGTGCAGGCAATCTGAGTCCTGACAGCTCTGAACCTTCCCAGTTGCAGCGCCCATTTATGAGACAGCTCCGGGAAGGGAGGGGACCTAGGATGATGATGCAGGAAGAGATGCTCGTCTTCCTTTCTGGTGCAAAGCCAGCTCGCCCTCCTGTGGTGCATGTTGGGAAGCATGTGAGCATGTCCTACAACAGACCTGGCAAATTGGCAACCAAACTGCTATGGTTGTGCAGTGGTTAGAATGCAGTACTGCAGGCTACTTCTGCTGACTGCCGGCTGACTGCAATTTGGCAGTTTGAATCTCACCAGGCTCAAGGTTGACTCAGCCTTCCATCCTTCCGAGGTCAGTAAAATCAAGACCCAGATTGTTGGGGGCAATATGCTGACCTTGTAAACCACTTAGAGAGGGTTGTAAAAGCACTGTGAAGCAGTATATAAGTCTAAGTGCTATTGCTATTGTGCAATAGCACTGTTGTCTCCTGGCTAATGTAACAACACCGTACACCAATAATAATAAAGCAAGTTCCATGATGTGAACATTTCCATAGTGCTTTATATAAATCAAATGAAAATGAATTCAAAATATTTTTTAAATAAGAGGCTTCTCTGGTGTTAATTTGCTCCATTCCTGTTGGAAATAAGCCATTCACCTTGATGTGTTGAAAGTATTCCTCAACAATTCCTTATCCTGTCCCAGTGGTGCTTTTTCAGGAGGCAATTCCTCATCCTCTTCCCAACATCAAAGTATAATGAAGCCCATAATATACCTTTATTTGGAAAACCCAATACTGTCCCTTGAAGGATTGTTAACCACGGTGCTGCTGGTATTTCACAAGGGTTGAGTTTCCCTTCCTTAGTTTTTCTTTTCTCCTGTTCCCTCTGTTCACTTGGATATAAAAAAATGCTTTTGGTGAGCTGTGCTGTTTATGCTGAGTCTGCCTACCCTATTTCCACTATATATAGAAACACTGTTTATCTGTGTCTGTCCTTCCTGAAAAATCTCCTATCTGGTTGATAGAGCCCACAAGTGAGGGTGTCTTAACCAAAATCCCCAATGCAATACAAATGGATCTGGGGTGAGGTGGATATGGTATTTCAGGGTTACTATTTCTCACAGAAAGGCTGATGTTAAATGCACCTCTTTTTACAGGAAGGCATGGAAGGTCTTCTAGGAACACTTGTGCAGCTTTTGGTATCAGATGATATCAATGTTGTGACCTGTGCTGCTGGCATCCTTTCTAATCTTACTTGCAATAATTACAAGAATAAAATGATGGTGTGCCAAGTTGGTGGAATTGAGGCTCTTGTGCGCACAGTTCTCCGTGCTGGTGACAGGGAAGACATCACTGAGCCAGCTATCTGTGCCCTCCGCCACCTCACCAGTCGGCATCAAGAAGCTGAAATGGCCCAAAATGCAGTGCGTCTTCATTATGGTCTACCAGTGGTGGTTAAACTCTTGCATCCACCATCCCACTGGCCTCTTATAAAGGTGAGGTGATTAGGTAACCACATTACCACTATAGTCTTTGGTTTGAGATAGAGAGGATGAAGTGAACAAAATCTATCTGACCTCTAAGAAATCTATTACAAGGATGCAATGAAATTTTCAAAGGGTTGAGTTGTAAAGCTAAATTCCAGAATATTCTGCAGCATGTCATTACCTTTTCTAATGGTGTTCCATACATTTGCAGGCTACTGTTGGCTTGATCCGCAATCTTGCTCTCTGTCCAGCAAATCATGCTCCATTGCGTGAACAAGGTACAATACCAAGACTAGTGCAACTGCTAGTTAGAGCACATCAAGACACCCAACGACGTACTTCAATGGGTGGTACACAGCAGCAATTTGTGGTATGTAGTTCTTGATGCAGAATGGTGTTAATTGTTGCAGGGATTCAAATTAGAAAATATCAAATTCTACTGTGCACTTTATTTAACCACATAACTTTGCAAACATATCTATCCATTTGTTACAAGTTAGTATTTCATGAAGTAAAATTTGCTATATAAATGAAAAATGTCTAACTTAAAACACTAAATGAAGTTAAAGTGCAAATCTAATTCCTGGCTGTTGTAGCAAATGGCCCTTGTTTAACAGCCACTTGTTCAACTGTTTGAACATACAACACTGCTGAACGAGTGATACCTAACCATGTCACAGCATCCTGTAGTCACGTTAGTGCCATTTGTGACCTTCTTTGCTGCCTTCCTACAAGCAAAGTCATTAGGGAAGCCAGCAGGAACTCACAAATGGTGACCATGTGGTGTCCTTGCTTAATAAACCACTGATTTCCTTAACAGCAACCAGAAGTGCCCGAATTTCTGTCATTAAGTGGTGCAGTCATGTGACATTGCTCTTTATGACTGCATTGCTTAGTGATGGAAATTGTAGTCCCAATTACTGTTGTTAAGGCTACTGTAATGGCACTTTTATAAACAATGTAAGATCTAAGGCAGGGCTGTCAAACTCATGGACCGGATGCGTCACGTGCTGCCCGCGCCTGGTTTAGCAAAGGGGAAAAAAGTCATGATACGTCACATGACGACGCAAGTTTGACACCCCTGATCTAAGGTCTTGAGGTTTACCACCCATCACTCCCATGTACTGTGTAAGATTCTTAAAAATCTTTTGAGTTAAGATAAACTTAGATAACTTCCCTAATATAATTGACATCTCAGTATGGGGGGTGTTATACAGTATATGTATGTGGGATACATTTGTATCTATTTGTGATAGAGGGTAATTTATGAAACTGGGACTCTCACATAGGCTGCAGAACTCCAGGTGACCCACAGGTGACTATAAAGAGATACAGGAATATTATTTTGCTATTTGGTAGTTTTACAGACTTGATACAATAACTACCAAAATTCATAAAGGCCTTTTGCACAATTGGTGGGTATGGAGTTAGTGTCTGAAGATGTGCTCCGGCATGATCTTCATAATCTTCATGCTACAATAAAATGTGTGTAGTCATCAATAAAATACTATTGGTATGGTACCTAGAAAAAACTAACTCTTAAGAACATGGTTGTCAAAACTGCATTCTTTTTCAGTGGTTGAAATACAATCTTAGATTTGATATCTCATTGTTCAAATGCAGAATAACAGAGTTGGAAGGGACCTTGGAGGTCTTCTAGTCCAACCCCCTGCTCACTCTTCAGCTAAGACATTTACATAGGTCTTCAGTTCAGCTTTAAAAAGAGCTGGTAGTATTCCTGAGAATTAGAACAATTATTACAAATTAGAATGGTAGAAGTTACAGCTGGTTCTCCTTTTCAGACTTTGATCCCATATAATTAAATATCAGAGTTTGTTGCAGAAATCACATCCAGAAAGCACATACAGATAACTGATTCAGCAGGATTCATTAACTTCTTTATATACATAATAAAACACCAGTAAATGTACAATACTAATAACTGATGCTTCCAACGTGGTAGAGAGTTACAGTCAAAACACAAGCAGAGGAGAGAACAGCAGAGAACAGTTTCAGTTTTGATTCAGAGTTGCAGGCAAGACTTGCAGCTTCAGAGCTCAGAACTTAATACAGAGCCACGCCCAGGCTCCTTCCAGTTTCAGTTTCCAAACAGTCCTCATTGGCTGACCTTGTTACCATGCCTCTGCCAGTTCATAAATATTCTGACATTAAACTAATAGTTTACTTGCTAGAATAAATAATTGGTAAGCTGAATGTCTATGGATATTCTCAGTCATCCAGGTCATGGTTGTTCCAAAAGTGCCTTTTCAAAAGGCAACTGGACTTTCCTTGAAGACGGTTCACTTCTCATCCAAGAAGCTTCTTCAACTCTGACCAAATGGTGGAAGATGGAAGGATTTATATTCCTTGCAGTCATTTGCTCATTAGCATTCTTTCTGAGAGTCATTGAGGCCACTTGAAGGTTTATCTGTGTCATCAGGGTCACCTGAGTGGTGGAAATGGGTGTGGAGCCTTCTTGGAACTGTTGAAAGGACCATGTTGTAGACTGGAGATAGATGATGTCGTATCCCTCCCCCTCTGTTGAGAGAGGGTTGTTCAATTTGACATAGATGGCCTCTTTGAACTCTCTTTCAAACCAGCGGTCCTCTCTGTCCAAAATGTGGACTTTGCTCTCTTCAAATGCAGATGGACTGCTGAATCTTGTCCTGAAGGGTTTGCTCTCCTATGTTGTGCTGCACATTTGTGAAGTAGCTATTTTGTTTCTACAATGTACTGCAGTGTACATGTCCTTAACTGCATTGTACTTTGTTGAAGCACCTTTTGATTTGATGACAGCATTCAGCATTTTGGGGTAGGAGCCTTATCAATATGGCATATCTTGCTTTGGGAATCTTTGCCCACTCATCCTTGCAAAAGTGCTCCAAATCTGTCAGATTGCGAAGGCATCTCCTCTGCACAGCCCTCTTCAGGTCATTCCACAGATTTTCAATTGGATTCAGGTCTGGGCTCTGGCTGGGCCATTCCAAAACTTTGATCATCTTCTGGTGAAGCCATTCTTTTGATTTGGAGGTATGCTTTTGGGGTCCTTGTCATGTTGGAAGGTGAAATTCCTCTTCACCTTCAGCATTTTAGCAGAGGCCTGAAGGTTTTGTGCCAACATTGACTGATATTTGGAACTGTTCATAATTCCCTTCACCTTGACTAAAGCCACAGTTCCAGCTGAAGAAAAGCAGCTGCAAAGCATAATGTTGCCACCACCATGCTTCACTGTGTGTATGATATACTTTTGGTGATGCTCAGTGTTGCTTTTGCACCAAACACTTTTTGGAATTATGGCCAAAAATTTCCACCTTGGTTTCATCGGACCATAATCCATTTTCCCACATGCTTTTGTCAAAGTTAATATAAGCTTTTTCAAAATGTAGCCAGCCTTGAATGTTTTCCTTTGTAAGAAAAGGCTTTTGTCTTGCCATCCTACCCCGCAGTCCAGACATAAGTTTAAGTTATATTAAAGGTGGAAAGACAAAGAATTCTGAAGTGATTTATCTTGGTCTGATTTTTTTACATCTCAAACACCTGGCATTTTAATGGGTATGTAGAATTTTTATATCCACTGTATTTAAACTTGCAGAACATAATAGTTCTGACCCAACCTGGTTCCAAGAGAGCAAACACAAGACAAAGGCAGCAGCCCCCACCTTTTAAAGGTTTCATTCACGAATTCTGTTCCTTCACAGATAAAATGCTGCTTCCAACTAATTAGCTCCATCAAGAAAGAGCCTTGCCAAGTTGTTCTTCAAGGCTGCCAAAAACCCACAGATAAGAAATAGTTTACAAAAGTTTTCAATTACTAACTATAATGTCCACAAGGCTGAGTTTCAGAGCGTCTTTGCCTTCTGCAAAGAACACTTCTTCAAACCTGGCTTTTATCCTCTTGAGGGAGGGGCCATTACCTTGCAGCCTTACTCCTGAGTCGCCCGTGCTGTTGTAACTGTTCTTTCCTCTGACCAATCCTGCGCGCATGCGCACTTGGTACAGGCTCCTCGGGAACCTCCTTAGCACTGCTGCCAGCCCCCACAATCTCTGAGGGCAGCAGTCCACTCCCTAATGGTCCTGGCCCCTCATCTGAGTCCTCTCTCTCCTCAGCCATCTGCACCTGCTGCTGGCTAACCACAACAATAATAGGACCACTTAAAAACCTTCAACAAATTGGGCTGATTTTTCCTGTTAAAGGTTTTTAAGTGAAAAAATCAGACCCTTAAGTTTCTGTAAAGTCAAAGACATCCATTTTGTCTTTTAACACCCCACCCCCACCCCCCACCCACCCCTGGAAGATAGGAATTCTAAAGTATAGGCCCTATCCATTGCTGTTACTGTTAGGTGCATCCCTTGCAGCTTCCAGATAAGGTAGAAAAAAGTGAGTAACCAGAGAAAAGAGATAATCTTTTTGTTTGTAAGTTAGAAAACCTATCTGATAATTACATTGTGTGAGGGCAGCTAAGTAAATGCAAATGTTTATCTGGTGAGGAAGAATGTTAATGTTGTGAATTGATCAGGCATTCTTGCCTACAAATATTAAGTCATTTATTTATTCATTAAATTAGTTTGCTGCCCATCTCGCTGCAAAGGCGACTCTTATATTTTCTGTACAGGAGGGTGTCCGTATGGAGGAAATAGTTGAGGGCTGCACTGGAGCCCTTCATATCCTGGCTAGAGATGTCCACAATCGGATTGTAATTAGGGGTCTAAATACTATTCCATTGTTTGTGCAGGTAAGTGAAGTATTTTGACAAATGCTTAAATTATTTGTGATCTAATGAAAATATGCTACGTTTAAAAAAACAAAACCCTGATCTAAGTTCGGTATCCAATACAAAATTGCTATTCCCTGTAAAACAGCTTGAAAATTTTCTTGAAATCTCCAGTGGAAATAGGTTCTCAGTAGTTTCCTAAGGAAGATGGGTTTTACATTATTTTCTCTCAGTGACAGCTATAAACATTGTATAGTTGTAATATTCAGTGCAGAGGTGTCTATCACAACTTTCATGCCTGATAATAGCCAGAGTCCCAGTTACTAAACTGTGTTTTAAAAACATCCCAGAAAGTGTTATTCTTTCCTTTCCTACTGCTAGCTGCTATATTCCCCTATTGAGAACATCCAGAGAGTAGGTGCAGGTGTACTATGTGAACTGGCTCAAGACAAAGAAGCAGCTGAGGCAGTTGAAGCAGAGGGAGCTACAGCACCATTAACAGAACTACTTCATTCTAGAAATGAGGGTGTGGGTAAGTGAAATGAGTGGTGGGGGGATTGGCCTTGCTTTGAGTTTAAGTTCCTCTGCTAAAATTATTTTCTTCTTGGATAGCAACATACGCAGCTGCAGTATTGTTTAGAATGTCTGAAGATAAACCACAAGATTATAAGAAACGGCTGTCAGTGGAATTGACCAGTTCTCTCTTCAGGACTGAACCAATGGCTTGGAATGAGGTGGGGTTTAGACTGCTAAATCTTCTCCATCTAAGTTTCTTCCTGTCCCTACATAACAAATAACTTATGTATAAAATATGGTTTTTGAAATTGTGGACCTGCAAACTAACTTATAACACTGGGAAACACATTTTGCAATAAAGTTCTCGGCTTAGATCCCATTTTGCATATACCTTACAGAGTGCTGATTTGGGACTTCACATTGGTGCCCAAGGAGAACCTCTTAGTTATCGGCCAGATGGTATGTATCAATTACACTTTTCATGAGAATCATTACATTTTATTAATTTGACTTATTCAAAACATTAAATGTGAGCTAGCTGCCTCCATAGACTTAGTTATTTCCACTGTTTGGTAGAACAATGATATATGATGTGCTGACTTGCAACAGTAGTTCCCGTTGCAGTTGTTAAGTGCAGTGTCACACTACTGCAACTTGTGACATCCTGCTGGCTTCCCCATGGACTTTGCTTGTGGGAAGTTGATAGTGAAGGTCACAAATGGTGATCCCATGACTGCATAATGCTGAAGCCTTCATAATTGCATGCTGGTTGCCAAGCACCTGAGTCCTGATCATGTGATTGTGGGGATGCTGCATCGTCAGCAACTTCAAGGACCTATAAGTCTCCTCCTTCAGCATCATCATAACACTGAACACTCACTGCACAAGTTGCAAAGCAGGGACTGCCCTTACAACATATGTTGAAGCCTTAGTGAGTACTTCATCAAAGCAGTACTGATTAACTGCTTGTGTTCTAACATGTGAAGAGTACATAATATAAGGTTACCTTTATATAAGCATATTTTTAGATATGTTGGTTGCAAAAAAAGTGAACGAGCCATAAACCTTTCTGGTTGCATATCTAAGTCTGTGTTTAAGGTTTATTCACTGTGATAGTACATGTGTGTTAGGTTTTCAGCAGTATACAGACTAATCGCTTGGCTGAAATGTGCTAATGCTTCTGATAGTATGCTTTATCCATGTAAATCTGGGCTAGAAAATTACTTCAGTGTGGCAAGATTATGAATGTCACACTGATGTCTGGAGCTTCTGTTACATCTAACATTAAAATGCTTTTCCCTCTTTCTCCTCTCTGCCACTGTTAACTTTCTTAGATCCTGGCTACCGTTCTTTTCACTCTGGAGGATATAGGCAGGATGCCTTGGGTATGGACCCAATGATGGAACATGAAATGGGTGTCCATCACCCTGATGCTGACTACCCAGTTGATGGGATACCAGATCTAGGACATGCCCACGACCTTATGGATGGGCTCCCTCCAGGTGACAGTAATCAGTTGGCCTGGTTTGATACTGACCTGTAAATCATCCTTTAGGTAAGAAGCTCTACCTAGAATCTGAGAACTTGGCTGGCAGGGAGACAAGTGCTTTGGCTTGGTCCACGTTGGTCAGAAATAGGAATATCAGCCTTGTGATATGATTTGTAAACATGATTAACGTGAGTGTGTTATGCTGCAAACTTGGTACAATTCTTAACAGGAGTAGCCATAATCATTGTCCTTTTTTTCCCTTTTACACAGCTGTATTGTCTGACCTTGCATTGTGATTGGCCTGTAGAGTTGCTGAGAGTGCTCGAGGGGTGGGCTGGTATCTCAGAAAAGTGCCTGACACACTAACCAAGCTGAGTTTCCTTTGGGAACAATTGAAGTAAACTTTTTGTTCAGGTCCTTTTTGCCAAGGAGTAACAAATGGATTTGAGGAGTGACTCATGGAATAGAAGAATGCACGAGAATGAATCACAAGATGGAATTTATCAAACTCTAGCCTTGCTTGTTTAAAACTATTTTTAATTTTTAAATAACTAATGGTACTGACCTTGCTTGCTTTCAGAGTAGTTTTCTCTTTTGCCGTAATTGTAGCCTTTTTAAGTTATAGTGAACATGCTACAGCAATTTCTGATTTTTAAGGATTGAGTAATGGTGTAGAACACTACTTCATAATCACTCTGATTATATTTGGAAAAGTGTAAAATTGTATCCCTTTTGTATAAAAAAGACATAGAAATGGTCCAATTAGTTTCCTTTTTAATATGCTTAAAATAAGCAGGTTTAATGTTTTTGGTCAAAAACTTTATCTGGAGCTGCCTGGATAGAGGACAGAAAAAAAAATTGTTGTATGGAATCTTGTATTGGACAGTTTACTAGCTGCCTTTTATCCAAAATTATTGTAGCCTGCTGTGATACAGGTGCTTCATGAAGACAGTGATACAGATGGTTCAGAATTAAAGTAAACTATTAATTCATTTTGTTTGTGAAAAAGTTATTTCATGTGGTGAAGTGCAAATTCATCTCTTGTGCCCTAATGATATTAAGGTGATCCTCATCTTCTGTTGTCAGATGCCATTCAAGGAATACTTCACATCTGCAGATTAATTCCATTCACTCAAAGCCAAGGCCCAGTTTTCTCAATAGAACATAGCCTTGAGTAAATATTTAAAAATAATAGGTCTGTGCAGTTATTTACTGCTACAATTTGATGTGTCATATCTGGTCAAGTAATTCAGATAGGATTTTTTTGGGGGGGTGGTCATTGGGATTGATCCAGTGGATTGATACACACAGGCTTACATTGCAGCCTTCTATTTATTTGATGTTTCTGCCTTCTTGTAAATACAGCCAAGCAAACACTTATGCACAATACGGGTAAAAAGAATATTAGTAGCTCAGGATTGTAATGAGGGGTTTCCAACCAACCAACCGCACCAAGTACCCCTCACATATGCACAGTATGTGTGCGTGAAAATCATTAAAAGAAACACTTTGGCATGAAATGTATTTACTACTTGTATACAAATAAGCAGCATTGTGCCAAGGAAATTTTCATGGAGAAATGGGAAATAACACTAATAGAAAGACACTGATCATTTACAGGGGCATGCAAGTGAAGTGAACTTCCCATTGGAGGTTTTTAAGCAAAGACTGCCTGGTTATTCCAGCTATAGAATAAGAAGATTGAGATTTCCAGTCACTAGGACTGGATTAAGCAATGCTGCTCTCTTTAAATGCTCCTCATTCATAGATGTTTTAACAATGTATTCATGTGATGCATCTGACCCAACCTTGTACAAACCACAAAAGTAGCATCCTGTGATGTAATGCTAGACAGGAAAGGTTCTGAATGTTTTATGCACTCATCTTTGGAAGGGGGTTGATATAGTGGCTAGAGTATGTGACTTCTTTAGTCTTTCATTGGTAGAAGAGCTGGCTAACTTCAAGTGAATCCAGACAACTTAAGGAGTCCAGGAAACTAAATTAAATCAACCTAGGTACAAATTTGAGAGAGGAGATTCTACCTTAATCATACTATGCTAGGCTGTACTGTACAGTCCAATTGAGCTGGTATAGTGTCACAAGCAATGGTAATTACAAAATATATTTCTGGATATCAGCCCTGGCTTCAGTTTCTGATAGGAAAATAGGAAGCCAAGTTTCAAAACAAAGGTAACAGCCACTGTTACCAAATAAATACAACTAGAATTTTTTTGAGACAAATTTCGGTTGTGTCGTCTTTCACATCAACTACCAAGATTTATAGTGCTTATCAAGGCTTGAATGTGATATAAATTGCTAGCAAACATGTAGAGCTAATTCATAAGAATCCATAGAGCCCAGAGTCCATTGGAGTTGGGCAGTTAAATTTGCCAGTTGATAAGTATTTGAATCAATGGGAAGGATAGTTCTCAAATCTAGAACTTCAGTATATTCTGCATTGTAACTTGCAAATGGATATGTGCAAAATTAGTCTGCAAATTTTCCCAAGAACTCTAGAAAGTTCCATTTCATTCCAGATCATAACAGTGCATTTAAACCAATCTGTTGTGGAGTGTATGGGTGATGGGGAGTGATTTCCAAAAACAAATCCTGCATACCCAAAATCACTTATAGATGTTCTGAACATAACTTGTGTCATGGCTCCATCGGAGCCCGGGTCCGAGGAGGAGATGGAGCCGGGGCTGACGGATGGCGCAGTCCCTATGGCCTAGGAGAAATGACCTGGGGAGGAGGGTGAGGCAGTCCCAGGTCCCTCTGGCCTCGGAAGAGTAGGCAGGAAGACAGGGCACAGGATGACCGAGTGAGTGGGGAGGAGAGGGAAAGGGCATCCAGTGGAGCAGAGGAGCAATGGAGCTCCAGAGATGAGCAACTACTTCCCCTGCATGATCCCCGAGAATGGAGAGGAGGAGGAGTCAGCACAGGGCAGCCTGCCCCTCCTCACAAGGCTTACCTGGGAAATAGTATTTAGGGAGACATGAGGAGGGGCTTTTGCCAGGAACAAGTGTTTGTTTTCGGAGAGTGGGGTGCTGCCTTCGGAGCTTGTGGAGTCTGGCAGCAGTGATGCAGAGGAGCCTGAGGAGCCTGTGCCCAGTGCGTGTGCGCACAGGGCTGCTCAAAGGAAAGCAGCTGCATCAGCACAGGTGACTCGGTCTCAGCTAGTCCTTGAGTATTGAAGATTTGTCTTTAAATGAATCCAAACTCCAGCTCCTCTTTAGGACAATGATGGTTTATTCAATATAGCATCAAACAACCAATACTCTAATCAGGCAAGAATGGCTAAAAGCCAGGCAAGGTTAGAGTTGGGTTTGAGTTTGCTCCCTTTTATCACCATTATCATGAGACGCACCCCACCACACCTATACGCAGTTCTAATTCTGGCCATGCCTCACCCATTATCCCTAAATGCTGTTAACCCTATAGCATGTCTACATCCCTACCCTATTCTGACCCTCACTAACTGATCCCCACCTGGTGCCACCTTCACCATGTTTTAACCTAAGTCCTAATTACCACCTATATGTGCCCCAAACCCACTTTAACAATATTCACCACATCAATAGCCAGTTCCAGCAGCCCCGCAGTTGTTGCAGAATCCATCCTCAGCTCTGCTGAGTCATTCCAAAGCCATCAGCCAGCACACAAGCAGAAATACAGATCCGGCAGCAGCAGAGATAAGGTGACATGGCCATCTGACTTGCTGCGAGGCATATTCGGAGCTGATGGGCTCTGGGTGAACTCGGAGCCCGACAGGCGTCCCCCCTTACCAGAGATTTCCTGTAAAGCAATAAAAAGGGAATAATTATCACCATTGTGGTTCACGCCCCCCCCCTTGGGTTTCCCAGGGTACTGTTTATGAAACCTCTGTTGAAGACGTGCATTAACATCGATGTGGCCAATCCATGATGCCTCTCCTAAAGGATATCCCTTGCATTTTAGTAAATATAGTAGACCTCCTCTATATATCTGTGAATTGAGAATAGACTCTATCTCATAATGATCTGCTTTCACTGGACCAGGTAACCGATCATTGGGATTACATCTTCTGGGTTTAATGAGACTAATATGGAATACTGGGTGGACGTTTTTGAACCATGGCGGTAAGTTCAACTGTATCGTAACAGGATTGATTAACTTATGGTAAAAGGTCCTATATATTTGGGGCCCAACTTTTCACATGGGACACCCAACTTCAGATATTTGGTGGACAAATATACTAAATCTCCCATTTGAAATGGTGAGTGATCACTCTGTTTCTTATCGGCATGTGTCTTATAAGCTTTAAATGCCTTATTTATAGCTTCATGTACGTTTCTCCAAGTGTCTGATCTTCGGACACCAGGTGGCAGCAGTAGTAGGGTTGTCCATTGTCTCAGGTAATTCAGGTATAGCTATGAAATCCATTCCATATACAGCCTTAAAAGGGGTGTGTCCTGTGCTGCTATGTACTACGTTATTATACGCTACTTCAGCAGAAGGTATTAACGTAGCCCAGTCTGTCTGCTGGTATGACACTTAACAACATAAGTAGCGTTCTATCGCCGCATTGGCTCTTTCTGCAGCCCCATTAGTACTGGGATGATATGCCATACTCAGTCCTTGAGATGACCCTATAATCTGTAAAAATGATCTCCAAAATCAGACTGTGAACTGTACCCCCCTATCAGATATAATCTGTCGTGGCACACCATGTAACTGATGAACATGTTTAATGAATAGACCGGCTAATTTGCGTGCTGACGGAAGACCAGTACAGGGTATAAAATGTGCCTGCTTGGAGAAAAGGTCTATTATGGTCCAAATAACAGTATAACCCCGGCTATTAGGTAAGTCCACAATAAAATCCATACCGATATCCTGCCAAGGACGATGAGGATCGGATACTGGTTGTAGTAATCCTAACGGTTTTCCTTGCCTATTTTTTGTTGTCGCACAAACATGACATCCTTTAATATAGTCCTCTATATCTGTCCTCATAGAGGGCCACCAAAATTGATGTTTCACTACATATAATGTTTTTAAAAACCCATCGTGTCCAGCTGGTTTAGTGTCATGACACTCTTTCAAGACCCTGGGTTGTAGTATTTTTGGTATATACAATTTTGTGCTCTTCCATGCCATGCCATCTCGAATTTCACACAACGTAGGATTCTCTTTCAGCCATCAATCATGCCATATTGCTTCATACAAATCCATTGCCAGTTGGGACCATAAGGAGTATATGGAACCTTGTGCCAGAATGAGAGGTTGTACCACCTCACTTCTACTATTTTATTGCGGCAAGTGGGAAAGTGCATCTGCCATAAAGTTTTTCCCCACAGGGACATAACGCAAAATAAAATTAAAACGATGGAAATATAACGCCCAACGTACCTGTTTAAGGGACTGTAGAGTTGTAATTGCAGGAATGTCTTTATCTTGGATGGCAAATACAACTCAGGCAAACAAAGTTACTCATCTAAAGGAGGATTAGAGAGAGGAAGTAAACATATGTTGGACTTTGACTAGAGATAATTAATTGTGTTAGTTATTATGCTGAACAATAACGAAAGTTAAGCAGAAACCAAAGTTAACCAATGTTAGAGGATTACTAAAAATGTGTATAAATGCAAGACTAGATTCCAATAAAGTTCATCATGATTCATTTGATCATGATCAAACACCTTGACTGCCTCGTCATTACAACAAGTGGCGCCTGAACAGGGACCCTCTTACTTCGGCAAGGATTTGGTGCACCTTCAACCCTTTGTGGTTTCTTCAACCTTTTTGGTTTCTGTAAGTATGGGGTCTTCACTTTCTGAGGAACAAAGGAAGCATGTAGATGAATTAGGCTATTTGTTGAAGAAAAATAATACTGAGGTACTACAGAAAAATCTCTTAAGGCTGGTCCAGGAGATTGCAGCTCAGTGCTTATGGTATCCAAAAGAGGGGTCTTTAAAATTAACTGATTGGGAACATATAGGGAAAACATTGCATACTGAACCTAGAGCAAAAATAGAAGTTTTGCAGGTGTGGCATTTATGTAGGCATGCAATTGAAAAATTTGGTCACAATGAACTTTCTCTTCTAACACCTCCACCTTCACGATATACTAATGCTGTCATTTGTCCCTCTTCACCTGAATATATGTCTTCCATTCCCTCAGCTTCTGCAGATACAGGGCAAAAGCCTCCTGACTCTATTGTTCAGTCTTCTTTTCAGAAAATGGTTGAGAATTGTAAACAGGATGCCTCTGTCTCAGGAACAGAACTTGCAGAATTACTGTCTGTTTGTCCAGTGCAATATCGTCCTGGTCAGGGGCCACAGCTTGGACTGCAAGTAGCAGAATGGGGGGGTCTGCCTTATCAGATCTTAGGAGAGTTAAAAAAGGTAGTTACAGACTATGGGATTAGTGGTAATTTTACAAGAGGACTTGTAGAAGGAATAAAAAATGGTTATACAATGATCCCTGAAGATTGGAAGCAAATATCATCTGACTCCTCCAGCAGTCTCTCGCTCCTCCCCAGCCACAGCTGATAGTGCTGGGATTGATTTAATCACTCAAGAGGAAATTGAGTTTAAATTTCCCTTAGAAGTTAAAATAGTTCCATCTCCATTTAAAGGACCTCTTCCTGCAGGATTAGTTGGCTTAATTTTGCCTCGTTCTTCTGTACACAAAAAAGGCTGTTTTGTTGTGCCTGGTGTAATAGATTACACTGGTATCCTCATGATTCAGATTTGGGTGAATCTTCCTCAAGTTGTTCCTTGTAATTCTTCTGTTGTTCAATTGTTTCTTCTTCTATATGAAAATCCATATCCTGGTATAGGTAATCATGGGGATGCAGGATTTGGATCAACTTCTTTATCTGTAGGCTTACTTCATCAGCTGAACTCCTCTCTTCCTAAATAAACAACCATTTCAAGGGTTATTGGATACTGGAGCCGATGTTACTGGCATCTCCTCTTTACAATGGCCAGTGCAGTGGCAAAAATGACAGTTTCTTCATTGTGGGGAATAGGAGGTTCTACAGCTGCTTGGCAGAGTGTTCAAGAAATTAATGTTACAACATCTGGTAAGTCTTTTTTCCTACAACCATACATTCTAGATATTCATACTAATATTTGGGGCTGTGATATCCTTTCTCTTCTCAGTGTCGATTTGATTCTTGATGATGGCTCTTCCTCTTAAATGGCTCTGTTCTATGACGGTTTGGGTGGAACAATGACCATTATCAAGGGAAAAACATGCTGCTTTACAACAATTGGTTCAAGAACAATTGGCTGCTGGTCATATAGAACTTTCTACTAGTTTTTGGAACATTCCTGTTTTTGTTATAAAAAAGAAAAATGGGAAATGGCATTTCCTTCATGATTTAACAGAAGTTTTTAATAATAGCATGCCCACAAAACAATATCATGGAGAGTGTTGCCTCAGGGAATGCTTAATTCCCCTACACTTTGTCAATATTTCTTTAACCCTTTAGGAATAAATTTCCTTCCTATTTAGTCTATCATTATATGGATGATATATTGATAGCAGCCCCAGATTTTGATGAATCTAAATTGTTAAAAGAGTTAATGGATATTGTGGCACAACAAGGATTGTATATAGCCTCAGACAAAATTCAAAAGGTAGAACCTTATACCTACTTAGGACATAGAATGTCGCATAATTGCTCCATTCCAATTCTTCCTGAATTACAAGTACAGAAATCATATACCTTAGTACAATGGCAAAAATTACTTGGCATTATTAATTGGGCGCGCCCATTCTTCTACATTACAACTGGTGATATGTTGCCCTTATTTCAGTCTTTGAAGGGAGCACAATCACCAGGAGATCTAGTCGTATTAACTGATCTTCAAAGAACATGCCTTCAAGAAATATTGAATAAGTTTAAGCATCGCTATGTGGACAGGATAACATCCTTAACAATAGGACTTTGTTTAGCTATTCTTCCTACTGCACCCTTACCCACAGGATGTCTTTATTCTAATGCCTCTCCACAAGCAGTCAACATTCGTGAATGGATTAATTTGTCAGCTACTCCACCTAGAAACATTTATCCTTATCAATTAGCACTAGAGGATTTGATTATTAAAGGTTGTAAATGAGCCTTACATCTTACAGGACAGGATCTCATTAGCATAGCTTTCACTCATACAAAAGTTGAACATGAGCATTTGATGATGATTTCAGAATCATATCAGATAGCCTTTTCTCAATATGTGGGAAACTTATTGTATTCTTTACCCAAGGATCCCAGAATAGTGGTTACTACTACTTTAAAGCTGGCTTTTTCTTCCATTTTTGTGCGAAATCCTATTTCTAAAGCTCTTACAATCTTTACTGATGGCTCACCTACAAGGGGTGTGGTCGTCTGGCAGATTCAACAACAATGGTATTCTAAATTTACTGCCATGCAGACTTCAGCTCAACGTGCTGAGCTGGCTGCTGTGATTTTGGCTTTACAATTGTTCAATGACTAACCTATTAACTTGATAGTTGATACTCAATATGTGTATTTAGCTATGCAATCTCTTCCCTTTTCTTGTTGTGCTCTCTCTTTGGATAAGAATTTGTTATCCTTGTTTTTATCATTAAAGAATAGTTTGGAAACTCGCTTGTATTCTTTGTATGTAGAACACATTCGGAGTCATACTCCCTTTACTAATGCCTTGACTGAAGGAAATCAGAAGGCAGATGAATCCTTAAAGGATGTTGCGTCTTTGTTTGTTGATCCTGTTGATAGCCATTCTTATTTTCATCAAAATGCCAAATCGCTTGCAAAGCAATTTAAAATTTCATTATCTCAAGCCCGGGGTATTGTCCGTGCTTGTCCAGCTTGTCAGCAACTGGCAGTTCCCTTTCCAGTAGGTGTCAATCCACGAGGAACCCAAGCTAATCAAATCTGGCAAATGGATGTAACTCAATTTTCAACCTTTAAGCCATACTGTTCTCTTCACACGTCTATTGACACTCATTCACATTTCCTTTGGGTTACTGTTTTAAAACATGAACGTACTTCAGATGTTATTTCTCATTGCCTATCCTATTTTGCTATAATGGTTTGGCCTTCTCAGTTGAAAACTGACAATGGCCCCGCTTATATTAGTAAGGAATTTCAAACCTTTTGTCAGACATGGAATATTACTTTAGTGCACGGAATTCCTTACAACTCTCAGGCTCAAGCTATAGTTGAGCAAGCTCATCGTACTTTTAAGGCATTGCTTCAAAAACAATTTCAAACTGAGTCTGGCCCTTACCATCTGCGAAAGATTCAAAATCTCCTTGCTGTAGCATTATATACTTGGAATTATTTAACCTTTTTAGATTCTCTTGCAGACTCACCTGTTAATTTACATTTTTGAACTACTGAATCTTTAGCAAGGCCTTTGGTAAAGTATCGCCAAGCTCCAGATCCAACCTGGAAAGGCCCTATACCGCTGATCACCTGGGGTCGCGGTTACGCTGCCGTGGAAGATCCTTCTACTGGACAAGCAGTGTGGGTTCCAGTGCGCTGTGTTCGTCCATATCATGGCATGGCATCAGGGCCTTCACAACCTGATTCTGGATTTCAATCTTCACCTGAACACAGAAGTCCGGCTTCCAAGGTTGAAGCGCCTGCAACCCATCACTTGGGGCCAGGTTAAATCTACTACATATCAAGCTCATAGAAGACTGGTTATCCAATAATAACCTGAGACAAGCTTGGCAGGGGATTCAGCAGTTAACTAATTTTAAAGCACAGAAGGCTAGTATGGGTGGAAAATATGAGTTGGTAGAGGAACTAAACACCTTTTATGCCCGGTTTGAGATGAATCAACTGGAAGTGGAGTTACCATCACCACTACCATTGTTGACTGAGCATTGTGCTCCTCTTGTTGTGAAGGAGCATGATGTTAGGTGTATAATGAAAGCGGTAAACTCTAGAAAAGCTGCAGGACCTGATAACATTCCTGGTTGTGTAGTAAAAGAATGTGCGGATCAGTTAGCCGGGGTGTGGACTGAGATTTTCAATCGTTCTTTGCTATAGTCTATTGTTCCAACTTGTCTGAAGGCTTCTATTATTGTTCCAGTACCTAAGAAGTCACCTGCAAATGCTTTAAATGACTTCAGGCTGGTGGCATTGACTTCTGTGATAATGAAGTGCTTCGAGCAGTTAGTTCGGAAATATATTATTTCTTGCCTTCCTGTTACCTTTGACAATTATCAGTTTGCTTATAGAACAAACAGATCTACTGAGGATGCTGTCAATAATGTTCTTCATACTGCCCTATCTCATTTGGAGAAAAAAGGAACGTATGTCAGAATATTTGTTGATTTTAGTTCTGCTTTCAACACAATATTACCCCACAGATTGATGTCTAAGCTTAAAGATCTGAAGCTACCGGACTCCATATGTTGGTGGATTCTGAATTTTTTATCACATCATTCACAAAGGGTTAGGATGAATGAACATATCTCTTCTGTGAAGATCCTCAATACTGGCACTCCTCAGGGCTGTGTATTGAGTCCACTTTTATTCACTATTTATACGTCTGATTGCACCTCTATTCATCTGAGTAATAAGATCATTAAGTTTGCAGATGATACAATGTTGGTGGGGCTCATTTCTGATAATGTTGAGTCTGCGTACAGGGATGAAGTTCATCAGCTGTCCCTCTGGTGCAAAGTAAACAATCTTATTTTTAATATAAATAAGACGAAGGAATTCATAGTGGATTACAGGAAGAGCAGTTCGGATATCCAGCCGTTGTATATCGATGGTGTTTTGGTAGAACAGGTGGCAGAATGTAAGTTTTTAGGTATCACCCTGAAACAAGATCTAACATGGGGGGCTCATCAACGACTGTATTTTTTAAGACTTTTAAGATCACAACAACTGCCAGAGAGTCTGTTGGTTGCCTTTTATCGAAGCTCTATAGAGAGCATTTTATCTTATTGCCTCTGTGTGTGGTTTAGGAGTTGTACAGAGGCGGAGAAAAGGGCACTCCAAAGAGTGATAAAAAGGGCACAAAAGATCGGCGGATGTCCTCTTCCCTCATTGGAGGAGTTGTATAACATGGGATGTAGAAGGAAGATACAAAAGATCTTGAGAGATCCTTCGCATCCAGGCCACTCGTTTGAGATCCTACCATCAGGAAGATGATATAGAGTGCTGAAAGCCAGGATTTAAATATAGCTTTTACCCAAGTGCTCTGATCAGGTTAAATGCAGAGTTATGAATCTGGTGGTCTTAACATATATATATCCTGGTTGTACAGTTTTTAACTGTTATTTGTTTTAATTTGTTTTGCATTGTTATTTGTATATGTCTTTTGGTGTTGTTCAGTTGTATGTTGTGAAAGAGCACCTTATTTCATTGTTCTCAGGTTTCTGAGTACAATGACAATAATTTTATCTTATCTTATCTTATCAGGGCCTTCACAACCTGATTCTGGATTTCAATCTTCATCTGAACACAGAAGTCCGGCTTCCAAGGTTGAAGCGCCTGCAACCCATCACTTGGGGCCAGGTTAAATCTACTACATATCAAGCTCAACAACAACTGTAATAGGCCTCATTACCTCAGACTCCTGAAAATCTTGCTGCTGCTGTTTTTGCTATTATTACTGCTAATTCTGTTACAATTTTACTTTGTATTTTCTTGTTTATGGTTAATGGTGTTTCTGCTCAAAATGACACTTCTGTGGTTCGTCTTAACCCTAATTTGTGGGTTCATCATGCCCAATACATGTTTATGACTCATGGCACAAATATTACTTTATACTATGAGCCCCAATGGCATTTGGTCAAATTTGTTTTACCCCTAACTTGATCATGTCTTCTACATTTATTGTCTCACAACTACAATCTATTTCACACTCCTGGCTATTTTCTAAACCCCCTATGCAATTGAATTCTGTCTGTTGGCGTTACTTGAAAGTCAGTTTACAAGGGGTCTGTGTTTCTGTTGTCATGCTAAACACACTTGGCTTCATAATTGATCTGATTATGATGCTGCTCAGCACATATTAAAAAGGCTAGGGAATTATAGTTACTGTTCTAACTACTATTGGTTGTCAGGTATTTTTAATTCTTCTTTGCATGGAATTAATATAGCTCCTGATATGTATCCTGACAATTTTCCTATTTTTAATGTGGCCCTTTTTTGATAAATATGCTACTAATTTTCATCCTCAGAATTTTTCATTCTTTGAATAAAACTATTGAGGATGAGCTTGCCAATTCACAGTCATACATTCAAAATAATATCCATGCTCAGTACTCACCTTTTGAGTGGCTAACCAATTGGCTCCCTGATTGGTCCTGGCTCAGACAGTTTTTCTTTTATGTTATAATTATTATTATTGTACTAATTGTAACCTGTTGTTTTATTCAATGTATTCCAAATTTATTTGCATTGTTTCGTCCTACTTCCCCCTCTCTTACTCCTTTACAATTGCGATACATTCATAAATCTTTGAATCCTCCATTTAAAATAAAAAACGAGGATATGTAGAGTTGTAATTGCAGGAATGTTTTTATCTTGGATGGCAAACCTCAGAGAAAAGAATGTTTCCAGGCAAATACAACTCAGGCAAACAAAGTTACTCATCTAAAGGAGGATTAGAGAGAGGAAGTAAACATATGTTGGACTTTGACTAGAGATCATTAATTGTGTTAGTTGCTATGCTGAACAATAACGAAAGTCAAGCAGAGACCAAAGTTAACCAATGTTAGAGGATTACTAAAAATGTGTAAAAATGCAAGACTAGATTCCAATAAAGTTCATCATGAATCTGTTGATCATGATCAAACACCTCAACTGCCTCGTCATTACAACAGGGGACAATATCCGTGGCGACTGTAGTGCCTCAAGATTTCTGTGGTCAGTCCATACTTCAAAAGGGACTTGGGCTCCCTCTAACACATTCCTCCAGGTTGCCAAAGCCCAACAGACCACAAATGCCTCCTCCTCCCATATAGCCCAATTTCGTTCAGTAGAACTGAATTTTTTAGATGTATAGGCACATGGCTGCAGTACCCCCTTTTCATTGTGTTGCAATAGCACCGCTCCTACTGCTACATCACTAGCGTCGGCTTGAACCACGAAAGGCAGATCAGGATCGGGGTGTTTCAATACCGGTTCCTGAACAAATAATTGTTTCAAATCCTCAAAAGCTTGTTGGCATTTCTCTGACCACTCAGTGGGACTCCCTGGTTTACGTTTGGTCTGTGGTAATTGTTTTGTTTTTAAGAGTTCCATCAGTGGTAATGCGATTGTTGCGAATGATGGAATAAATTGGCGATAGAAATTCGCAAAACCTAAAAAACTCTGTAATTGCTTCTGAGTAGTTGGGTTTGGCCATTCTATTACCGATTTGACTTTGTGAGGGTCCATTTCTATCCCTTTATCAGAAATCCTATATCTTAAATAATTTAACTGATTACAGTGGAACTCACATTTAGACAGTTTGACATATAACTGTGCCTGTAACAACTTTTAAAAAACTTGTTGCACAAGTTGTATATACTCATATCATTGGAATAGATTAGGATATCGTCTAAATATACTAAGACTCCCTTATATAAATGGTCATGCAAAATTTTATTAATAAGCTGCATAAATACTGCAGGAGCTCCCTGTAAACCAAACGGCATGAACCAGAATTGATAGCTACCAAGTGGCCAATTGAATGTTGTTTTCCACTTATCTCCTTCACGTATATGTAATTGATAGTACGCCTCTCTTAAGTCTAGTTTTGTAAATATCCCTCCCTTAGACAACGTAGCTAACAGGTCTTTGATTAACGGTAAAGGATATAGTGGTTCTACACACACCGCATTAAGACTCCTGAAATCAACAGAAAGTCTTAGCCCACCATCCTTTTTCTCTCTGAATAATACTGGGGCCACTATATGGGCACATCCGGGTTTAATAAATCCCCCTCCAGATTTTTGTCAATGTACCTACCCATTTCGTCCAATTCTTTAGGGGTCATAGATTACATTTGGGGGTTTGGTAATTTCATACCCGGCAGTAGCTCAATCGCACAGTCAGTAGAGCAATGTGGTAACTGATCACTCCCATGTTCGTTAAATACCTCAGCCAGATCGGTATATTCTATAGGATACACGAGTTTCTCTGGTTGTTTGCGTAAAGTCTTCACTGTATTAGGTGGTATAGTCTCTGCTATATTGTCTTCTGGTGGGTCGGGCCCCATCACCAAACGTATTTTCTGGAAACCTCCCTCCCAATGAATAGTTGGACACCATTTATCAAACCATGATAGCCCCAAAATCATAGCCTCTGTCATATGATTGACCACCACAAAAGAGATTTTTTTCCCAATGATGTCCCATATCTATCCTCACCATTTCTGTCCTATGTGTGGCAGGAGTACCTCCCAAAATGGAACCATCCACCTGTTCAAAGCGTATTGGTTTCCTCAATCGCAGTAATCATAGACCTAACCTGTCCACCACTGCCTGTGTAATCAACCACTGTGTACACCCAGAATCAATCAATGCCCCAAGTGGTAACTGTTGATTTATTCTCATATTAGTAAGAACCACCGAAATGACAAAAGGATGAATGGGCATACATACCATCAGGTCATCCACCGCCTCCGCCTGGTCTAAAAGTAAAGGCTTCACAGGAATAGGTGGCACTTCTTCAGGGGAGCGCTCTGGTTCCATATTTGCTGCCAATTGAATCACACCCCTGGAACGTTCCTGACTTTGTTTAAGATTAGAGTGAGTACTCCCTCTGTTAGGTGACCTCTGTGTTGGTCTGGCAACAGTCAAAGGAGGTATAGGACAGTCGGCAGTTCTGTGTCCGGGTTGTTTACAACAGAAGCTGGTAAACACCCCTCGACCTCTTTGAGGAGGCTGCCTTGATGGGGCAGTTGTTCTAGTTCCCAATAATCCCCTCTGACTATTACTTCCAAACCTCACTCTGTCTGTCCTTTAAGCCAACGTAACCCAGAATCCAGTTCAATAGCTACAGTATACCAGTCTTGTATCCTCGGTGGAAGACCTCGACACAAACAGGCCTGGCAAAGGTCTCTATCCAACCCTTCCCGGAACAGCTGGATAATTAAATGTTCAGGCCAGCTTTGTAGGTGTCCAGAAGCCCTCCTAAATTCCTGCACATATTCTACTGCTGCCCTACCCTGTTTTACAGACAGCAATGCATCCTTGGCCTGTTGTATTCAAGAACTACCCTCAAAATGGGACCTAAGGGTAATTCTGTTGATTTCAGGAGTCTTAATGTGGTGTGTGTAGAACCGCTATATCCTTCACCGTTAATCAAAGACCACTAATACTCCTGTGATGGCCATTATCATGGCCCAATGGGAAGGATATAAGCTACCGTATAAATCAAGGTGATTAATTACTTGGCCCATAAAAACAGCCACCCTATCTGCTGCTCCATCAAATGTGGCCTGTAACTGAGCAGGTCCCCAGCTTTTCTGTTGTGGTCACCAAGGGGCTAAGCCAACCCCAGGCCTGGTGGGATCTTGCCTCTCATCTCCATCCACCCCAATCAAGTGGGGTAGTGTTAATATCTGATTGACTTCTTCCAGGCAATCCCAAAGCTCCATATCTCTGGGATACAGCCGGCCCCATAGTCTCTAGGACTTGCCCAGATGGTGGTTCATAATGCTCCTGACCCTTAGGAATGTCCATTGGGCTGCAACTCCATAAAGAGCCCCGAGATACTACTGAAGATCCAGAGGGACCAGCATACTTCTCTTTTCCATAACACTAGACTGGTCCTGTAATGATACCATGTTTCTCCAACATTACGCTCCCCACAATAGGAAGGCCCAGCATGTTTTCTAGGCATGAGGTGAAATAAAGCCCCTCCCCCAAAATTTAGGCCTATTTAAAACATGCGAAATGGGGGGGAAGGGTGGGGGGAAACTTGCCTTTAGGAGCGCCCCGCGGGCAGCCATGTCTTACCACCAGCCGCTCCTAACAGGCGATCATGGTGGAGTGCAGACGGCTCCCTACCCCTGCCAAGCACCTTTGCTGCAGACCTGGGTATGGTGCTGGCTGCAGGCCAGGTCAGCGGGTGGGCGGCATCAGCGTGGATGTCAGCATCAGTGGGGTATTTTGCGCCGCTGCCGCTTCCGCCGCTGTCGCTTTCCCTTCTGCCCTCACCGCGGCTTATGCCACTTTCAGACTTCTGCCATTGGGCAAGATGCAGAGGCCAGAGTCCATGCTGGGCATCGCAGCATGGCGGTAGCAGAGAAGTGGCCCTTCCAGTGGGTGGAGGAATGATTCGAGCGCATTCCTCCACCGGCAGTGTTTCAGCCACTTCTCAAGCAGGAGAGCTGCCTCCGTAGCTTCTACGGTTCCCGCCAGCACTGGCGCTTGTCTCACCAGCACCGTCTCCAACAACAGCAGCAGCGGTGGGACAGACCTCACTGCTGATGAGAACCGCCTGCCCTCCCTCATGGGCATCGCTTTGCTTGACAGCGGCTGTGTCAACAACGTCCTGCAAGTTGGTGAGTCTTTCAGGCTTCGGTGGGTGGAAGCGGTGGCCGGAGGGTGATACCATCATTTCTCTCCCCCCACCACTCCTCCCTTTGCTTCCTGTGACAGAGCTTCTGGTCACGGTCTTGTCCCCTGTATGGTCAGGTGCTCTCCTCTTGCTCCAGCCACCTTAACCCCCCTCCCCATGGACCTTTTCCCTCTCTTTAAGTTTTGTTTACTCTCATTCCCTCCGTCAGTTCCCTAAGAATACAGACTGGCTGGGAAGCTTCCTCCCCACCCCTCCCGGTAATTTTAAAAAGGGAATCATCTATGCATTTTGCCCTTCGAGCAGAGGCAAACCTTCCAATCTAAACAGAAGAGAAAGGGAATCATCCTGCAGACCCTTAGCACCAAACTTCCCAGAGGATTCTCCCAAAGGATTCACCCCAAAGGAGGATTCACCAGAGGATTCTCCCAAAGGATTTGCACTCCTCTGCGTCTTCCAGTCAGTTGTTTTAACGTCCACCTGCTCCAGAGGTTCACTCAGCCTTACAGACTTCCATGACTTTGGATGCACAACAGGTTGCACAGGGGTTTCTGTTTCCAAACTGGACCCCTCAACCACACCCCCCTGTTCCTCTGTCACCTTAGTGGGCAGAACATGGTCTATTCCTTCTGCCATATCACTCTCCCACCAACAAGTTATAGAACAAAAATATGTTTGTGAACTCTAACCTTCTCTCAGCCAGTCCTTGAGTATTGAAGATTTGTCTTTAAATGAATCCAAACTCCAGCTCCTCTTTAGGACAATGATGGTTTATTCAATATAGCATCAAACAACCAATACTCTAATCAGGCAAGAATGGCTAAAAGCCAGGCAAGGTTAGAGTTGGGTTTGAGTTTGCTCCCTTTTATCACCATTATCATGAGACGCACCCCACCACACCTATACGCAGTTCTAATTCTGGCCATGCCTCACCCATTATCCCTAAATGCTGTTAACCCTATAGCATGTCTACATCCCTACCCTATTCTGACCCTCACTAACTGATCCCCACCTGGTGCCACCTTCACCATGTTTTAACCTAAGTCCTAATTGCCACCTATATGTGCCCCAACCCACTTTAACAATATACACCACATCAATAGCTAGTTCCAGCAGCCCCGCAGTTGTTGCAGAATCCATCCTCAGCTCTGCTGAGTCATTTCAAAGCCATCAGCCAGCACACAAGCAGAAATACAGATCCAGCAGCAGCAGAGATAAGGTGACATGGCCATCTGACTTGCTGCGAGGCATATTCGGAGCTGATGGGCTCTGGGTGAACTCGGAGCCTGACACTCGGGAGTAAGGCTGCAAGGTGATGGCCCCTCCCTTAATGAATAAAAGCCATCCCTCAGAGGTGGGTTTCTTTGCAGGAAGCAAATAAGTTCTTGTACTTCAAGTCCTTGTGGAAGTTTGGTCTATCCTGGTTTGTTTTTGGAGACTTTTGGCTTTGAATATTTCCTTATACTTAATCTTGTGTTCTTGGCAGCCTTGCACAACCTTGACAGGGCTTGCTCTTATCTGGGACAATTAGTTTTAATAGCACTTTGCTCAGAATGAACAGAATTTACAGAGACGCATTAAAAAGAGGGGTAGCAAAAAAGTGCATCCCTGCTAAAGAAATTTATAAAGATAATGAGGGCAGGATTCTGATGGTCGAGACTGAATTAGGAAATAGAAAGATTTTATTGGTAGTAATATATGCACCAAATGATCCACAAGAATCTTTTTTCCAAAAACTGTATTATTGACTCAAAGAGCTACAAAATGAAGAAATTTGTATCATGGGGGATTTTAATGCAGTTGTTGACAAATCATTAGACTATAAGGGAAATAATACTAAACTAGAAAAAAAAAAGAAACTACCAAAAAGTTTTTTTGTTCTGAGGAAGGATTTTAATATTTGCGACCCGTGGAGAGAAAGAAATTTGAAGAAAAAACAATATACATATTACTCCAACTGGCATCAGTCATGGTCGAGACTTGACATGATGTGGATGACCAATAAATTCGGAACTAAGTGAAATTAATATTGAACCAAATTTCTCGGCAGACCATAGTATGATTAGTTTTAGTTGGAAGGGGCAAAAGCAAAGTATAGGATGGACACTTCAAAGATTGATCTTAAGAGAGGAATTACTTAATATGACATTAAAAAAAGAATTAGAATTTTTTTTTGAGGAAAATAAAGAGGAAGATACCTCCCCACAAAATAATTGGGATACACTCAAAGCAATGATAAGAGGAGTAGCAATAAAATATATGGTGGAAAAAAAATAAAGAGAAAAAACAACAAAGGAAAATACTTGAACAGGAATATAAAGACTTAGAGAAGAAATTACAAGAGACCCCACAGGGGGAGAAGGCGGAGCCACGTTGCTGCGATACAGCTGCAATCTTGGGGCTCTGAGATTGCAGCTGATATCTTCGCCCCTGGTCGGTCCTATGGATCTAAATCGTCCCGTAGAGACGATGATTGTAAGGGGCGCGTTCTGCTGATCCCAGGGACATCGCAAAGTCCCTGGCTGATCCAGAAGAAGCCCTTTTACCATCGGCGGAGAGGCAGCCCCCTTGGCTGCTGAAGCTGTGGCAGCTCCGGAAGAGAGAGAACGTGCATCGGCTGGTGAGAATTTTTTTTTTCGGGAACTCAAGGACACTCTAAAATGAGAAGAATCCTGTAAGACTTAGGACAAAAACTGATGGAACTGATTTAGCGGCGATTTCTTAGAGAGAATGTCAAATTGAGGCTTGGCTTTTACTTTTACTTTTGTTTTCATTGAACTTCTATTGTGATCTAGTAACTGTAACTAGACTGGTTTCTCCTTTTATATTTATCTAATTTTTCTTTCTTTTTTCTCCCTTTTGAGAATAGAGGCTCCCTTTAGTAATTTTTTTTTCTTTTAAATATATATATATACATGTATATTTCCCTCTTTTTCCTAGGCTTTTTGGGGAAAGAAGGGGGGAGTGGACTAAAGAAACTTTGTAACACTGCCAACTAGAGGCTTGAAAATACTTTATTGAAAGTTGAAAAAGCTGTGAAGGAATTCTTTCTCAAGGACACTGGAACTTGATTAGATAGAGGGAAGAACACCGGAGAATGTTTTAACAGGTGTTCTTTGGAACTTCTATTATTGAGTACTTGAAGTTTGGCTTTGGAATTTGTGGAGAAGCCATAATAAGAGCCTTGGATAACTAAATAAGATGCAGTGTGCTCTTTTTCTTATCTTTCTTTAGCTGTTTCATCCCTCCTCCTCAACCCCATAGTATTTTGTAATATTTGTATATTCTATTTTCTTTTTCTTTTTTTTTGACTTTATTTTTAATTTTTAAACTTACTTTTTTTTTTTT
>NW_020769661.1:109966-133471 GCF_900518735.1 Pseudonaja textilis
AGAATAGCTTTTCTTTTTCCTTTTGTTTATTGGGATTTTTGCCTTTTCTATTTTTCATTTTCATTTTTTATTTATTTTTATGGTTATTTTTTTTTATTTTTTGAGATCCTACAATTGGACTAGGGTGTGAAGAACCTGAAGAATTCTTTCTTTTTCCTTTTTTTTTTTGATCATTGTTTTTTAATATTATTGGGTCTTACTCTCTTTTTCTTTTTTACTATTCTTAATTTTTATTTTTGAATCATAATTGGCCATCTTACAATAGGATTAAGGTCTAGAAGAACCTGAAGAATCTCCTTCTTTTTTTTCTTTTTAATCTTCTTTTTCTCCCTCTCTTTTTAATCCTGGACTCTTTATTTTTTATTGGCTTTTTTTTAAATGTTTTTCTTCTTCCCAATTGGATTATAATTGGCTACCCTACTGATTGGATTAAAGGAGCTTAAAGATCTTGAGTTATTCAAATGAGTAAGAAAACTTTACCTTCTGGCAGTTCAACTTCTGCTCCTGCTTCTCCATCAACTGGAGGACGACTATCAATAATGGCGAAGCAAGATAAAGTACAAATGGATCTAGCAACGATTATACAAGGAATACAAGAACTCAAAATAAGCATTGACCAAAGAACAGAGAGTATTGAACAAAGAATTGCAAAGACTGATGAAAAAATTGAAAACTTTCAACAGATGATGGCAAAACAGGAGGAGAGACTCCAAAAAATCGAGGAGAAAGATAAACAAAGAGATGAGACAATTGGAAATATTGTTAGCAAATTAACAACGGTGCAACAAGATATAAATGGGATGTTGAAGTGGGAGATGGATAGGTCAGAATTTTATCTCAGATTTCAAAATATTGAGGAAGAAAAAGGACAGGATTTGGTGGCTGTAATGATAGAAATTCTGGCTGGAGCCTTGGAGATAACAGAGGAAAAGATGATGGACGGAGTAGATGAGATATATCGTGTTTTTACAAGATATGCAATGAGGAATAAGCTACCAAGGGAGATCCATGTCAGATTTACTAAGAAGACTATTAAAACACAAATATTACAAGTCGCAAGAGATAAGGGGCTGAAATATAAAGGTAAAGAGATTATGGTTTTAAAACAAGTCCCCAGAAGAGTGAGAGAGATGAGAAGAGAATATCGATTTTTGACCAAAAAATTATTGGAAAAAGACGTGAATTATAGATGGTTGATCCCAGAAGGATTAATGTTTATATGGCAAGAACAGAGACACAGAATCGACTCAATTGAGAAAGCAGAAATATTCCACAACAAATTTTTTGGAAGAAGAGAAATAGAGACAGAAAAAGAAACCTTTGCAATTGAGCCTCAAGAAGACCAGATGAGATCGGGGAAGGAAGAAGGTGCGGTAGGTGGACAAATGGAGACCAAAGAACAACGTGAAGTAAGATCCACAAGAACTGTTAGACCTAAATATAAAACATAACCATGGAGGAAAAAAAATTGATTTCTATGAATATAAATGGATTGAACTCAGCTATTAAAAGAAGAAAAATCTTTCATAAATTAGAGAAGTTAAAATTTGAGATAATTTGCCTACAAGAAGTACATATTAAAAAACAACATCAACGATTATTGGTAAGACCAAAACTGGGGAAAATTTTTACTTCCTTGACTAACTGTAAGAAAAGAGGAGTGGTCCTGTATATTAAAGAAACTATTGTAGCAAAATTGGTTTATACTGATGAAGATGGAAGAGTATTAATGGTTGAAATAGTGGATAACAATATAAAAATATTACTTGTTGCAATCTATGCTCCGAACGATAAACAAGAAGAATTTTATAAAAAGTTACATATGAAATTAATTGGACTGGACCATGTCAATATAATTATGATGGGAGATCTTAATGGAATTGTAGATAATAAATTGGACTATACAGCGACAGCATTAAAACAAAATAGAAAGACTCTCCCTAAATCCTTTTTTAAAATGGTAGATGAATTAAATTTAAAAGATATATGGAGAGAAAGAAATGGTAAAACGCAGCAATATACTTTTTATTCAAATAGACATTTATCATGGTCCAGAATAGATATGATTTGGACCTCATCAGAACTAATATCTAACATTCAAGAAATAAATATAGAAACGGGTATATGGGCAGACCATAACCCTATGACAATTAAATGGAAAGAACAAAGAAGAAGATCTAGATGGACATTAAATAACGCTATCTTAAAGGAAAAAGACTTTACACAATGGATGGACAAAGAATTGGCCTTCTTTTTCATTAAAAATAAAAAAGAAGATACTTCAATGCAGAATGTTTGGGATACAATGAAGGCATATGCGAGAGGATTAATAATGGATTATACAAAGAAAAAAAATATTAGGAAGAGGCAAACTATTAAAGCTTTAGAAGATGATTATAAAAAACTGGAAAAAGAATTGCAGAATATGCCACAGAAAAAAGATATTAAATTCAAAATGGATATAATTAAACATAAGATGGGTCAGGCGGAGAAAGAGGAGTTGGCACAAAAAATTAGAAGTGCTAAACAGAACTATTTTGAAGATGCAAATAAACCAGGTAGGTGGCTAGCATACAAATTGAGAAAGGAGAAAGAATCTAGGAGAATAGTACAGTTAATAGATGATAAAGGTCAAATTTGTTATGGTAACAAGGAGAAAAAGATAATTATCCAAGACTTTTATGGACAATTATATAAACAGGAGGATTTTGATGAGGAAAGAATTAAGCTTTATCTACAAAATGCTAACCTACCCAAGATACCTGAAGAGACTGAAAAAATGTTAGAAAGTACCATAACAATGATGGAACTAACGGAAGCACTTAATAGGCAGAATAATGGAAAAGCACCAGGCCCAGATGGGCTCCCGGCAGAATTTTATAAAACATTACAAGAATCGTTGAGCATTCCATTGTTAGAAGTTATGAATAAAGCCATGTTAAATAAGAAAATACCTAAAACATGGTCAGAAGCTTATATCACACTTATTCCAAAAGAAGGGGCTGATCCATCACAAATTAAGAACTATAGACCTATTTCTTTACTGAATGCAGATTACAAAATCTTTGCTTCCATCTTGGCAGAAAGGCTCAAAAGATATCTAAATAACTTTATTCATCCTGACCAGAATGGATTCCTGCCAAGGAGACAAATTAGGGATAATATGAGGGTAATTCTGGACACTTTGGAATATTACGAGGCACACCCTGAAAAACAAATGGCTTTGGTATTTTTAGATGCCCAAAAAGCATTTGATAATGTGAATTGGAGATTCATGTTTTTGTTATTGGAACAGATGGGCTTTGCTAGAAAATTTATTCAAGCAATAGAAGCCATATATGACAAACAAACGGCGAGAGTGATGATAGAGGGAGATTTTACAGATTCTATTAATATAAGAAAAGGCACAAGACAAGGTTGCCCATTATCACCTTTGTTATTTGTATTGACTTTGGAAGTGCTGAATAGAAACATTAGAGAGGATCCAAATATAAAAGGAATGAAAATTAAGAAGGAGGAATTTAAATTGCAAGCCTTTGCGGATGATTTGGTTTTTATTTTGGAAGATCCTCTAGGAACAGCTTTAAAGCTACTGGAAAAGATAGAGATTTATGGTGAGATGGCCGGTTTGAAAATAAACAAAGATAAAACAAAGATCTTGACAAAGAATATGTTATTAAAACAAAGAGATGAACTGGCAGATTTATTGAAAATTCAAGTTACAAATAAGGTCAAATATCTGGGGATATATTTGACGTCAAGATGTACTACATTGAAAGAGAATAACTATATCAAACTTAAACAACAGATAGCATCTGATTTGAAAAAATGGGAAAATCTACAATTGTCATTGATAGGTAGAATATCAACAATCAAGATGAATATTTTACCCAGAATTTTATATTTATTCCAAACCATACCAATCAGGCTTGGTAAAGATTACTTTGAAGAATTAAATAAAATTGTGTTGAAGTTCATATGGCAAGGTAAGAAAGCCAGAATAAAATTAAAACTCCTGCAAGATGCTAGAATTAGAGGAGGTTTTGGCCTCCCGAATTGGGAGTTGTATTACCAAGCTGCAAATTTAATGTGGGTTAAGGATTGGATAACATTAAGAAAGACTAGATTGTTGACTCTAGAGGGGCATGATTTATTACTGGGATGGCATGCTTTTCTGTGGTATAAGGGAACCAAATCGCAGGGCTATTTTAGAAGGCATTATATAAGGGAGTCTTTATGGTTGAATTGGGAGAAAATTAAGAGAAAATGTTATTTGAAAATCCCAGTCTGGTTATCAACTATTGAAGCTTTTTCTTATCCTATAATATATGAGAAGGAACAAACAGTTAGATATGGGGAAATATTGGATGAAAAGAGTGAACTTAAAACAATGCAAAAACTAGAAGAACAAGGCATAAAGATGAATTGGTTTTCATATGCGCAAATACATTCAAGGTATCTTATAGATTCTAAAGCGGAGGGATTTTATGATAAATTGACTGATCTAGACAGGATCTTGACAGGTACTGATGAAAAAATGATTAAAAAATTATACACTTATTTGTTGGAAATTTTATTAGAGGAGGAACAAGTTAAAGAAACGATGATTGTTTGGGGGAAGAATTTTGGATATGGGATTGATTTGGAGAATTGGGAAAAATTGTGGTCTCAAAATTATAAAATGACAATGTCAACAGCTTATAAAGAAAACTTGTATAAGATGTTTTACAGGTGGCATTTTCCCCCGACAAGAATTGCAAGAATGTTTAAGAACAAATCTGAAAAATGTTGGAAATGTCATCAGATACCTGGCTCATACTACCATATGTGGTGGACTTGTGAGGATGCTAGAAAATATTGGACTAAAATTCGCATATGGTTGGAAAAAATGACAAAGACACATATAGACTTGAAACCAGAGATTTTTTTATTGGGAATCTTACCTGATATATATAATAAAAATTTGAAGTATTTGATTGTAAATATGTTAACAGCGGCTAGGATTGTATTTGCTAAGAACTGGAAGAGTGAGAAAATTCCATCAGAAGAAGAAATTATTAAGAAAATATTGGGTTGTGCTGAAATGAGCAAATTGACATTTGAAATCAGAGAACAAGAAGATAAACAATTTTATGAAGTTTGGGATCTTTTTTATCAATGGTTAGATAATAAAACATAATGATAGAATATTCAGATTTAGCATAAAAAAAAATTTTTTTTTCTTAATATTATCTTTATAAAACATTATTAAGGTAGATTTGGTATGATCTTATGATTTATTGCAAAATAAATTAAGCAAACTATAGTTATCTCGTTAAAATATGAATTAACAAAATTATAAATGATTTTTTTTTTTTTTTAGTGATGATATTAGGTTATACAATTATTGATTGATAATATGAGCTATTATGTAATATAATTATACTGGTGACTAGGAAATGGATGCACAAAAAAAAGTGGTAAACCAATCGATGCACTGTATGTAAATTTATGAAGAAGGATCTTTTTATGTTTTTTGTGGTATGTTTATGTTTATTTTGTTATGTATGTTTATGTTTATCTTGTTATTAAAAAATAAAAAAAAATTTATTAAAAAAAAAGAGACCCCACAGGAAAAACAATTTAAATTACAAATGGAACTAATAAAACATAAAATAAATTTATTAGAGAAAAAAGTTAGCCCACCAATTAAAAATGACTAAGCAATATCAATTCGAGAATGCGAATAAGCCAGGGCGCTGGTTAGCGCATAGATTGAAAAAACAAAAAGAAAACAGGTGGATTACTAAATTAAGAAATGACCAAGGAGAGATCTGCCACCAAGAGGAAGAAAAAAGAGTGATAATCCAAAAATACTATGAGAAATTATATAGAGAAGAGGAATACCTAGCGAATGCTAAAATAAGAGAATACTTTAAAAATGCAGGACTCATAAGAATTTCAGAAGAAGACCAAAAAATCCTGAATCGTGAAATAACAATAGAGGAAGTTCACTGGGCAATAAATAAGCAGAAAAATTATAAAGCCCCAGGCCCAGACGCCCTCCCAGTAGAAATTTATAAATCACAACAGGATAAATTAAGTAGTAAAATGCTTAGAATATTTAATGAAGTTTTAGAAGAAGCTAAAATCCCCAAATCATGGAAGGAAGCGAGGATAACAATTATACCTAAAGATGGATTTGATAGCATGGACCCTGGAAACTATAGACCAATATCCTTACTTAATGTTGATTATAAATTTTTTGTCTCAATTATTGCGGAAAGATTCAGAAAAATCTGAAATGAATTTATCTCTCCAGACCAAAATGGATTTCTTCCCTACAGGCAACTTAAAAATAATATTAGGACAACTCTGGATATTATAGAATATTATGAGGACCACAGTGGTGATCAAGTTGCATTAATGTTTTTAGATGCCAAAAAGGCCTTTGATAATGTTAAATGGCAGTTTATCTTGCAGCAAATCAAAGACATGGATTTAGGACAAAAATTCTTAAATGTAATTTTGGCAATATACGAAAAACAAGAAGCCAGAATTTTGGTGAATGGGGGGATAACAGATAAATTTCAAATCCCCAAAGGAACCAGACAGGGATGCCCATTATCGCCACTTCTCTTTATTATGTCATAGGAGGTCTTAGCAAGAATAATTAGAAATGAAACAGAAATCAAAGGTCTAAAAATAAAAAACGAAGAATTTAAACTACAAGCCTTCATGGATGATTTATTTTTTATATTACAGGAACCACAAAATTTGGGACCAAAATTATTAGACAAATTGGAAGAATGCAGAGAAGTTGCGGGGCTAAAGATCAATAAGGAAAAAACAAAAATTATTACTAAAAGTATGACAAATAAACAGAAAGAATTATTAGCAACGAGAATGGGCATCCAAACTGTAGAAAAGGTCAAATATTTGGGAATTACTATTTCAGCAAGATATACAACACTAAAAAGTAACAATTATGACCCATTAATTCAATGAGTAACTAATGATTTGGAAAAATTGGATAAAATAGGTCTATCCTTCATGGGAAGGATAGCAGTAATAAAGATAAATGTGCTGCCCAAATTACTATTTCTTTTTCAAATGCCCCTATAAAACTAGAGAAAAAGTTCTTCGATAATTTGGATAGAATAATGACAAATTTTATTTGGCAAAAGAAAAAACCAAGAATTAAGTTGAAATTGTTTCAAGATGCCACTGAAAGAGGAGGATTTGGCCTGTCCGACTGGGAGTTGTACTACAGAGCCGCAATACTAACTTGCGTCAAAGATTGGATTAGTCACAGAAATAAAGGAATACTGATATTAGCAGGTTACAACTTACAATCGGGCTGGCGTGCCTTCTTCTGGCAGGAGGCTATAGTTATGTGTATAGGCATAAAGTGAGACAGACCCTTTTAAATACTTGGAATAAGATAAAAAGACAAATGTATATAGAAACTCCTATTTGGCTATCAGCATTGGAAGCATTGATGCACCCACACCTTCTGTGCCAAGGGAAAATCATTACTTATGAAGAGATATTAAATATAAAAGGAGAACTACAAACTAGACAAGAGTTGAAGAACCAGGGAATCGAGGTGGAATGGTGGGCCTACTTGCAAATCCAATCAATTCTGGCATATGCACAGAATTGGAAAAATAAAGACATCCCAAATGAATTGGAAATACTGAAGAAAATCACAATGTGCGCAGAAATGGATAAATTAACAAAAGAACTAAAAATAAGGAAGATTCAGATTATTATGAAACGGGAGAAATTTTATGGTTGGCTAGAGACAAGGAAGATCAATGAGAATAAGGAATGATTATATGTATATTTAAAGTGTATAGAGGAGAAGTATGTAATATTACTATTGGATTTAGCAAAGTAATGACAATGATTGATGTTAGGGAGACTGTACCACGTTCAACTTTTTTATTGTAAGAATTGTCCGTCTTTCTGTCTGTTTGATTGTTTAATTGTTTAATAAAGAAAACTTTTTTTAAAAAAAGGTTTTGCTTTTATCTATGTTTTGCCTTTGTTTGATTTGAAGGAGGCTTGGGTCAGAACAACCAATCTATCTGCATGTAGATCCCAACTTTTCACCCAAGTAGCTTCTGACACCAAATATTGTAATCGTCCTCGGTGTAATCTAGAATTGAGGATCTTTATTTCATAATGTGTTTCACCCTGTATAATCAAAGGTTTGCGGGAAGCTGCTGGTATCGGCCTTAGATTTGACCCTACAGCAGGCTTCAACAAACTACTGGGGAACACTGGGTGTATTTGCCCCAACAGCCGAGGGAGATTTAATTGGACTGTCACTGGATTGATTATTTTAGATATAGGGAATGGACCCAAGAATTTAGGGCCCAACTTTCTACTAGGAAGTTTTAACTTAAGATATTTAGTTGACAAAAGCACTTTGTCCTCTACTTTAAACAGTGGTTGGAGGGATCTATGTTTGTCTGCTTGTTTCTTATATTCCTCAGCAGCTTCAGTTAGAGCTTTTTTTTGTATCCTCCCAACCTTTCTTTAATGATTCCATCCACTCTGTTAAAGACATGTATGTTGGGGGTTCCCTAGGCAACTCTGGCATAGGGACAAAATCCATGCCGGTGTTGATTTGGAATGGAGTTAAGCCTATGCTGCTGTGTACTGCATTATTGTAAGCAACTTCTGCAAACGGTAACAGTTCCACCCAGTTCTCCTGCTGATAATTTACATAACATCTAATGTATTGTTCCACCATAGCATTTGCTCTCTCCACAACACCATTACACACAGGATGGAATGCTGAGGTAAGCCCTTGAGATGATCCAATGGACTTCAAAAACTCCCTCCAGAACTTGGTACTAAACTGTACACCTCGATCTGAGATTACTCTACGAGGTACTCCATGGAGGCGATAAATATGCTTCACAAACAGTTTCGCAAGTTTCTGAGCCGAAGGTAGTCCGTTACATGTTGTAAAGTGGGCTTGCTTAGAGAATAAGTCGATAACAGTCCAAATCACGGTACTTCCTCCACTCTCCGGTAACTCTACGATAAAGTCCATTGCAATTTCTTCCCATGGCTTCGTTGGTTCAGCTACTTGTTGAAGGAGGCCAGAGGTTTGCCCAGTTCTGTGTTTCACCATGGCACAAATTGAGCAGCTTTTTACATAGTCCTCAACATCAGTTTTCATTTTTGGCCACCAGAACTGTCTCCTGACTAAATGTAGGGTTTTCAAGAACTCAAAGTGTCCCCCCAACTGTGAGTCATGGGGCTACGTTTCAGTACCATTAATCTTAGGGTATTGGGTATATAAATCTTGGTTCCTTTCCAAGCCAATCCTTTGTTCATTGTCGAATCAGGTTGATGTTCAACAAACCACGGATCGGTTTAAAGTGCTGCATTCAACTCGGCTGTCAGTTTGTCTTCTAGGCATCTGGGGCTGCGTTTGGCTTGGCCTTGGGTGGTTACTTGGCCTGTGGGTTGGGCTTCTGATATCATAGTTTCCACTACCCCCTCCTGGCGACTGTCAAATTGGGGTTTTCTTGACAAGGCATCCACCAATATGTTTTTCCCTCCTGGGATATATTTCATGTTAAAGTTGGATCTCTTGAAGTATTGAGCCCAGAGGACTTGTTTAGGTGATAGCTTCTGAGGTGTCTTTAGAGCCTTGAGGTTCTTATGATCAGTTCACACCTCGAAATACTCCTTTCAGGATATGCCTCCAAGATAGCAAAGCCCATTGCACGGCAAACACCTCTTTTTCCCAAACTGCTCACCTACGCTCTGCGTCTGTCAACTTTTTGGACACATAAGCGCAAGGCATTATCTGGTCTTGAGAGTTCTTCGGGAGAGGAATCGCCGTGACAGCCACATCACTAGCATCAGCTTGGACTATAAAAGGTTTGGTCGGGTCCAGATTCTGGAGGATAGGCTCTGTGGCAAATAGGCGTTTTAATGTCTCAAAAGATTTCTGACAGTTCATTGTCCAAGTAAGGGGTTGGTTGGGTTTTGGTTTGGTCAAGGAAGGCCCAGTTTTCAGTAACTCTGTTAAAGGGAGGGCAACCTTGGCAAACGGAATAAATTGTCTATAGAAATTTTTAAAACCCCAAATTTACACAGAACTGGACTATAAAATACAGAAAATAAATAAGAAAAATAGGAAAATATTACCTAAATCTTTTTTTAAGATGGTGGAGGAGCTGAGTATTAAAGATATATGGAGAGAATTGAATAGCAAAAGTAGACAATTTACATTTTACTCAAATAGACATGTATCATGGTCAAGAATAGATATGATATGGATGTCAACAGATTTAATACATAACATTCAGGATGCAAATATTGACACAAACATTTGGGCTGATCATAATCCAATAAGGATTAAATGGAAGGGACAGAAGAAAAGATGAAGATGGACTTTGAATAATTCGATTTTGAAAGAAAAAGAATTTATCAATAATCTGGAAAAAGAATTGGTTTTCTTCCTTAAAGAAAATAAATCAGGAGAAACCTCATTACAAAATGTATGGGACACTACATATACCAGAGGTGTGATTATAAACTATACAAGAAGAAGGAACATTAAAAAGAGACAAACACAACGAACTTTAGAACAAGAATATAAGAAACTGGAGAAGGATTTACAAAGATATCCACAGCACAAAAATACTAAAAATCAAATGGATATAATTAAACACAAAATTGGATTAATGGAAAAAGAAGAACTGGCACAAAAGATTAAAGGGGCTAAAAGAACTATTTTGAAAATGCAAATAAACCAGGTAGATGGCTAGTATATAAATTGAAGAAAGAAAAAGAATAAAAAAGAATACCACAATTAATAGATGAAAATGGCATGCTATGTTATGAAAATGAAGAGAAGAAAAAAATGATCATGAGGCAATATTAGAAATTAAAGTACAGCAATATTTACAAGAGGCAGAATTACCGAGAATACCTGATGAAGTAAAGACCATGTTAGACGAGAAAATAACAATGATGGAACTGACAGAAGCAATAAATCGACAAAATGTTGGGAAAGCTCCTGGCCCGGATGGGCTACCAGCTGAATTTTATAAGACAATACAGGAAGTAATCTCTACTATAATGTTGGAAGTATTGAATGAGGTTTTGACAAAAAAGAAAGTACCTGACTCATGGATAGAGGCATATGTTACACTTATACCAAAAGAAGATACTGAGCCACAACAAATAAAAAATTATAGACCAATATCCCTGCTAAATGCTGATTATAAAATATTTGCTTCAATGATGGCAGAAAGACTAAAAATATATTTAAATTATTTTGTACACTCAGATCAAAATGGATGTCTGCCTAAGAGACAAATAAAAAATAATATGAGGATAATATTTAATACTCTGGAATACTATGAAACCCACTCAGAAAAACAAATGGCATTAGTGTTTTTAGATGCACAGAAAGCGTTTGATAATGTGAATTGGCAGTTTATGCTGATGCAATTGGAGGAGATGGGTTTCAGAGACAGATTCACTAAAGCATTAAAGGCGATATATAACAAGCAAACAGCAAGAGTAATGATAAATGGAGAATTGACAGAAAACATTAACATTCAAAAAGGAACCAGACAAGGCTGTCCGTTGTCCCCATTATTGTTTGTACTGACTTTGGAAGTTTTGAATAGAAATATTAGGAAAAATGAAGAAATAAAGGGAATGAAAATAAAAAAGGAAGAGTATAAATTACAAGCCTTCACAGATGATTTGGTTTTTATATTGGAAGAACCATTGGAAACAGGCCCAAAGTTGATTAGAGAAATAGAGGAGTTTGGCGAAGTAGCAGGACTGAAAATAAACAAAGAAAAAACAAAAATCTTGGCGAAAAATATGAAAGAAAAACAAAAGAAAAGACTAATGGACAAATTAAATATTCAAGTTACAAAAAAAGTGAAATACTTAGGGATACAAATGACAGCTAGATGTGGAACACTTAAAGAAGATAATTATGAGAGATTATTGCAACAGATTGCGATAGACTTGGAAAAATGGAAAAACTTACAATTATCTTTAATAGGAAGAATAGCGACAATTAAAATGAACATATTGCCAAAAATATTGTATTTATTCCAGACAATTCCAATAAGATTAAAAAAAAAAACTTTGGTGATTTAAATAAAATGATGTTGAAATTTATCTGACAGGAGAAAAAGACAAGAATTAAGATAAAACTATTCCAGGATGCAAGGGTGAGAGGGGGTTATGGATTACCCAATTGGGAACTATATTATCAGGCAACAATATTGATGTGGATGAAGGAATGGATTGTATTGAAAAATGCCAGATTATTAACACTAGAAGGGCATGATTTACAATTGGGTTGGCATGCATTTTTATGGTATAAAGAAAGTAAGGCACATGGATATTTTAGGAGACATTATATTAGAGATGCTTTATTAACAGTATGGGAAAAAATAAGAGACTATCATTATTTGAAAATACCAATCTGGTTATCAACTTTAGAAGCCTTTTCATATCCACAGCTATTTAAAAAGGAACACATAATTAGATATGATGAAATTTTAAACGAAAAGGGTGAACTCAAAACAAAGCAAGAACTAGAGTTACAAGGGATAAATATAAATTGGTATTCATATTTGCAAATACATACAAGGTATGAAAAAGACATTAAGATGGCTGGGTTTTATAAGGAATTGACTGAACTGGATAAAATCCTAACAGGCACTGAAGAGAAGTTGATCAAAAAATTATATGGTTATTTATTAGGAGTGAAATTAGAGGAAGAACAAGTAAAAGAATCAATGATTGCGTGGGGGAAAAATTTTGGATATGGAATAGATTTGGATAAATGTCAGATATTATGGTCTAGAAACTATAAATTAACGATGTCAATGGCCTATAAAGAGAATTTGTATAAGATGTTTTACAGGTGGCATCTACCCCCAACGAGAATTGCCAAGATGTTTAAAGATAAGTCGGCGAAGTGCGGGAAATGTCAGCAGTCACCCGGATCATACTACCATATGTGGTGGACATGCACAGAAGCTAAAAAGTATTGGACTAGAATACACATGTGGCTGGAGAAAATGATAAAACAGTGTATAGACTTAAAACCAGAGACATTTTTATTGGGAATTTTGCCTGAGGATTACAACAAAGAGTTAATGTTTTTGATTATCAATTGATTATCAGAAGCTAGGATTGTATTTGTACAAAATTGGATAATATAATAAGTGATACATGTGATATAAAATATGTCAACTCTGTAATTCATCGTTGCCATAGAGTTCTGGAGGGAGGAAGTGATGTATTGAATAGTTCTTAGAGAAAAAAAATATTATGAGTTATTAGTTCAAGGTCACAGAGAGTGGTGTAGCAAAGAATTAAGAATGCAAATCATTGGTTCATGTGATTAATGAGGTGTAGAAAAGGGGGTGGAGGTAGGTGGAATTTTGTGGGATGAGCTGGTAGGATTCCAGTACTGAAATTCCACTGGATGATGCTACAATGTTTTGTTTCTAATAAAGCACTTTGAGATTATGTCAGCTCAGAGTTACTGTTTTGGAATGAAGGATTTCTGGACCTCTGACATTTATTTCAGTACTCATGATGGCTAACAGGCTTTGCTGATAACCCCAGAGACCTTCTTTCCAGCGATGGAAGAGGCTCAAGATTCAGCCAACATTGAAGGTGAGCAGGAGGGGGTGTGCCCCCCCCCCCCAGCACCATCTGAATCATTCAGCCCCCTTTTGGAGGAGATGATGGATGCTTTCAGACTTGCAGAGGAGGGAGAAGATTTGGGAGCCAGGCCAAGGTAGTCCAGTTCGTGGGAGAGCTGTCAGACCACCTTAAACAGACAGCCTGGAGAAAAAATCCTCCCTAGCTCTCTGTATGCAACATGGGATGATGCCCAAATGGAGTCGGAACTCTCTCAAGAGAGAGAGTTCCGGGAGCCAGTCATTAGCAGAGTTACCACAGCAATTTCAGCAATTCAGAGTGGGAGGTTTGGTCTTGAAGCCACAACTTATTGGGACAAGTTGGAGCCTGGTGCCACCCACCTTCTCATTCCCAAAATGCATAGGGGAGGAGAAAATTGCCCAGACGCTGATTGGAGAAGCCCAGCGTGAAAGCCCACGCCAACAAGAGGTCCTGACTAATGAGGTATGTTGCAACATCCAAGACCTGCTCCCCACTCCCCAGAGAAGAGGTTACCCCCTGCAGAAAGTATCCCTCCAGGGTGGGGATTTTATCCAGGCCAGGGGTGGATTCAGTGCCAATGGCTGCCAGTGCCAACAAAGCCCTGGTCTGAAGGTGATCTGCCCAGACAACAGACAGCAGCCACTCCCCCTCCACCAAGGCAAAGGGAAAGGCAATGCCCACCTTCCTCCTGGCAACCACCAATTCAAACACCACTTAGAGCAACCCTGCAGGGGCCCCATTTTCAGAGACGCACAACCCGGCCAAGCCTCAGGGGCCCCGGCCAATCTATATACACACCCCATCAGACTCCCTTCATTCCAGCACAACCTGTAGGTGCCAGGCCCATACCACCTCCCCAACTGTGACCCAGACCAGACCAAATCCAGTTCAAAGCCATTTTCGATGGGCACGATGAACATTTTAATTACTTCCTCACTCAAATTCAGTCCCACATAGACCAATTTGGAGACCAATACGTGACAGAGTGTGATTTGGTTACTGCCATTATGGATGGGATGAACAAGGGGGGTGTATCTGACTGGGTGGCCCAGCTACACAATGAACAAGCCCCAGAATTACAAGATGTCAATGGGTTTATTCGATTATTGAGACCCAGATTCGAAAATCCAGATCAGGTGGCAGAAAATGAAGAGAAGCTAATGGAAATGAGACAAGGCAAGCGACCCTTATTAGACTTTATTTGGGACTTTAGAAGGGTCACCAGCCATTTCATGGATTGGCCTGAAAGAATGACTTTACACTACTTTAAGAATGCCATTGACCCAGAAGTTAAGAAGGCCTGTAACGTTAGGGGAATCCCAGAGACGCTTCAAGCATAGTATTCCACTGCCCTCAGATTAGACCGTGACATCAACCCACACAGGAAACCCCTTCCTGAAGGCCCACCTAAAAGAACTGGGACCAGACGACCGCTGACCAGACCTGCTGGAGCTACTCGCATCCAACCAAACACGATGATAAGATGTTACCGTTGTGGCCAGGATGGCCATAGAGCAGCTGACTGTCTGGCTCCTGCACCCTGTACCTCGAGCACCACGATCGAAGCCTAACAAGGCTGTCAGGTTGGAAAAGTCAAGGAAGACCTCCCGACATCAGCTGGTTTGCTAGACCCAGCCTGGAGGGTCCTCTCTACGCAGAAGGAAGCAACAAACTTCCAAAACAACATCACCTTCTCGAGAACCTGACTGATGAAGACAACCCAATGGTGAGTGCTCCCATCATGCCTTTTACTGTCAAAGTCAAGTTAGTGGTACCTAGTACAGGGGAGGCCAGGGAGGCAGAAGCTGTCATTGATACTGGATGCTCTAGATGCCTTATCGGACTTCCTATCGTTGAGCAATTGGGCATAAAGACTAACTCACTAAGATGCCCAATCAGATTTGAGCAAGTGGATGGGACATTAATTGGGGGGACCCCAGCAACCCAAATGACAGAGTTGATCAGGGCTTCCGGTTTGAAGTCTCTTCGGCGACAGACAGAAATCCGTGATTGTGTGTGGTTTCGGTCTGGGCTCGCCGCTGGAACACCCGAGCCGGCTGGTTTCGGGGCTAAGCCATCCTGTAGAGGTGGTGAAGAGGGGGGAGACTGCCAGCACAGTTGTGGAGAGCCTCATCTCTCCTCCTCAGCTGGCCATTACTCCCTTTCCCAAAGGCGGTTGCAGCAGTGGTCAGAAATGGCCACCACAAAGAAAAACTCGACCGGAAAAGAATGTGCAGGAGGAAGATAAGAAGTGAAAGTTTTGGCTGACTGTGTTAAATTGTAAAAGCAACAACTAAGGTACCCTGGAATTTAAACTTACAAAAAAATAACATCGCTCCCAAAGAAGAGTCAGAAGCAGCGAAGGAAAGTGAAAAGGGAAAGGTTTGGCTTTTTTTTTCTTCTCTCTCCTTCCCTATACTGACAACTAAGAGACTTAAATAAGAAATTGGAAAAATCCGCTTTGACATCAATAGGCAATTAAGCTGAAAATAAAACAAAATGCCAAAGGGATAATAAAGATTTCTGGACACTAATTTTTTTTTTTCATAAGCAGGAAGGGAGAGAAAAAGAATAAGGGCAGGATCTGGAAGAGGGAGGAGACTGCCTGGAATTAAAAAGAATCTACAGTAAAACTGTAACAAGACTTCTAAAAGATACATTTTAACTGTAACTTTGTAACTAAACAGTAACCCCAAGAAGAGAAAGTGAAAAAAAGAGCAAAAAAGAAACAGCTTGTGTGTATTTGGATTATTTGGTGATCTTTGGATTTTTGGTTATTACATTTGAATGACTAAAATCAATCGGGTGGTTGTTTAAAAAGTTTATACAATGGCACCACTTCTGGATGAATTGAAAATGGAACTTAAAAAGTACAAAGAAGATGCACAAGAAGGGAAGGGTTCTTTTGGCTTCATTTTTTAATTCTTAGAAATAGAGATTTGGAACTATAAGAAACAACAAGAAACATTTGCAAAACAAGAAGAGTGGGACAAAGAAGAAGCCATCTTTAATGAACAAGTAATTTTATGTGGGGAAGAAAAAGGAAAGGGGGGAAAGAGAATGGAGAATTTAAGATTTAAAAAACAACCAAATAAAAGAAAAATAATTCGAAAAATAAGTATAATACTGGAAAGCAACAGAAAAGGGGAATACAGAAGAGAGAAATAGAGGTAGAGAGACAAGGGGGTAAAAAGGGGAGAGAGAAGAAGAGAGGGAAGAAGGAAAGGAAAAGAAGTTACAAAGGACTGGAGCAAGATATAGAGAAACAGGACCTATTTAGAGATAATGGGTGAAAATCTAACTGAAAAAGGGATTCTGTAAGGGTACATAAGACTGTATTGTTATATTAGTAATAGAAATAACTTTAGAAAATTGGAAACAATGTATGATTAAAATGAGGGATAAAATAGTGTAATTTAGTGAAATGTTTGTTAATAAAATAAGTGAAATAAAATAAATGAGAAAATTGAATTAGGAAGGAACGGGAACATTTTAATTAGTTAATGTTTTATAAAATATAAGTGAAGGGGGAATTAATTATGGAAAGCTTATAATTGTTCCCATAGAAGTACGATATTTAATTGAAAAGTAATGTTAAAGAAGTTAAGACTTTAATGAATATTAATATCAATGATAGAATTGAATTGGAATGGAATGTGTTGTTTTAATTACATACATTTATAATTTTTTCTTTTTTTTAAGGATATAGTGTGTATTTTAAGAATGTACCAAGCAGAATCCGAATGGAAGTTATGTATTATATTGAATGTTATAACTTTAGGGTATATATTGAAGCCTAAATAAGAGTTAAATGGATAAACTTAAAAGATATAAAGGCGTCATACTCCAATCAGTAACTACAGGAGAAATTTTGTTTAATGAGAAAAGATAATAGATAATTGAAACAGGACAGACAAAAAATATAAATACAATGATTTGAATTGAGATGAGATAATTAAAATAAAATTGAGAAAATTAAAAGAGGGGAGAAGCTATGAAGAAAATGTAAAATAGTAATAAGATATGGAATAGAATATAAAAATGAGCATGAACCTGAATTTGTGTCTGTACGAAGAAATGTAACCCAGGATTACACTACTTTCAAAAAAGATGTTTTATTTGTATTTTTTTTTCTCTTTGTGAAAACTCAAATAAAATTTTTTTAAAAAATGGAATTGGGTCCTCACTGTGAACTCATATGCTTTATAGTGGCCCCAAGAATTTCCGAATCAATCATATTGGGACTTGCTTGGCTAGATAAATGGTCCCCTACCATCAAATGGGAGGATGGGTTTAGGAAAATCATCATTGGGTTGGGCCCATTGCCCCACCTTCCTCTGACTAAAGAACCACCACCCGACTTGAACCCAAACCCTGAACCAGCCGCTACAGCCTCCAACCTTCTCCCAGATACTCCACAAATACCCAACCAATACCGAGACTTGGCTGAAGCATTCAGTGAAGAGGAGAGTGTTGAGGTAATTCCCCGTTAGGAGAATGAGTGCACACAGGGAGACGTAGTGAGAGTGATGTTGAATAACACACAACCAGCACACAGATACACTGAATAGTGAAATGTAGGTTTTACTTCCAGTAAACGGTTAAGCAAAGTCCAACAAGCAGTCCAAGTCATACACGGTTAAAGCAGTCAGTATTCAGTCCAGGGATAATCCAAATAACAAAGTCCAGTATCATACACAGTTCAGTAATAGACTCACATCAATCCAAGAATAATGATGATCAGCAACAGTCAATAGGGAAATGTAGGAACCAAAAACAGTGAACATCAGAACATCGACCAACTAGCAACCAGTAACACTCTCAGAAACCAGGTTTCTGGCTCCATCTTATGGCCGTTTGAGGAACCACACCCAATTACAATTTTAGCATTCTCTTAAAGAGACAGTATTAAAATGTCTATCCTGGTTTATATATTTCCAACCCAACTGTTAGGTGACTTACATTCCTAACATTCTCCCCTTTGGGTAGGACAATATATACAACCTTACATTCTAAGTCCATAATCCTCACAGCAAGCCTTATGCTTTACAGAGCCTTGGGCTTTTGTAAAATGATCTGTGATGTTCTGACATACAGTATTCCAGCTTAATCATCTTACTTTGCACACATTGTCTTAGAACTGTGTGTTTTGTTCTTGTCTTTACAACAAGATTTGAAGCCATCTGTTTTCCCTGTTCTTTGTTCGATGTTCTCTATTCTCTTTTCAATATTCTCTGATCTTGTTTGAATGTTTTGAATTCCTTGCATGATCATCTGCAGGGTCACTTTTTCTTTTTCTTGTTCTTTTTCTTGCCTTAACATTGTCTGTATTGAATGTTGTCCTCCAGATGGTGGAGAGGAGGAAGTAGAAGTTGAAGAACCAGTAGCTGTTAATTTCCTACTCATTTCAAACAATTCAAAATCTTCAGGTTCTTCTAGACCTTAATCCAATTGTGAAGTAACCAATTGCGATTCCAAATAAAAATAGTAGGGAAAAGGAAGCCAAATAGTAATAATAATAAAAAAACAAAAAAGAATTTCTTCAGGTTCTTGTATACCTTAATCCAATCGATTAGTTTGATGACAATGAAAATTAAAAAATGAAGGAAAAAACCATAAACATACACAAAGGAGAAAAAGTTGTAAAATCCTAAAAAAGATGGAAAAGTGAAAAATAAAAAGCTAAAAAAAAGAAAAAAAATTCAGGTTCTTCAACACCTTAATCCAATTAGGAGGTCTCAAATATAAAAGGCTGCATAAGAGAAAAAAAAACCAGGAAGATAAAAAGAAAGAAAAAACCAGTATTGGAGGTAGATGGAAAAACAAAAGTACCAGAAAGGCAAAAAGAGAAAAAGAAAAAAAGGCTACTCCTTTAAAAAGAAAAGGAAGGGAATCATTAATACTAAAACTTTTCTTTTAAAATAAAAAACAAACGTAAAAAATTAACTTCCAAAGACAAGCATAAAGAAAAAAAAATCAAAGACAAGCTCCAAAGAACTAAAAGTCCAAATAGCTATTTCAAAAAGTAAACTGTTGAGGAGGGGTAGCACAGCTTAGGAAAAATCAATAAAACACACTGCAGTTTGTTTAGTTATCCAAGGCTCTTGTTATAACACTCTTCTCCAGAAACTTATCACCTTTTCTTTTCCTATAAACTTCAACCCCCGACTCCAGCTGTTGATAGAAACCCAGAAGAGCACCTGCAATAATACTCTCCCATGCTCTTCCCTCTATCTTATCAAATAGCAATGTCCTTGAAAAAAAGTCTCCGTTCTTTCTTTCTCAGCTTTGTCTGGTCACAAGAGAAATAGAATATTTCCAAGCCTGTAGTTGGCAGTGTTACAAAGTTTCTTTGCTCTCACTTTCCCCCTCCTTTTCCAAGCAAAATGCAATAAGAATTAATAAAAAAAGAAAAAGAAATTTTAAAAAAAGAAATAACTGAAAGATCTAGATGGACTCTAAATAATACTATTTTAAAGGAAAAAGACTTCACACAGTGGATGGAGAAAGAATTGGCTTTCTTCTTTAGAGAAAACAAAAAAGAAGACACATCAAACCAGAATGTATGGGATACAATGAAGGCATACGCTAGAGGCTTGATAATAGACTATACAAGGAAAAGAAATACCATGAAAAGATTAGCCTCTAAGGCATTAGAGGATAAGTATAAAGGACTTGAAAAAGAGCTACAGAAAATGCCACAGAAAAAGGACATTAAGTTAAAAATGGATATAACCAAACATAAAATGGGTCAAATAGAAAAAGAAGAATTAGCACAGAAAATCAGAGGTGCTAAACAGAATTACTTTGAAGATGCAAATAAACCAGGTAGATGGTTAGCATATAAATTGAGAAAGGAGAAAGAATCAAGGAAAATATTGCAATTAATAGATGATCAAGGCCAAGTTTGCTATGGTAGTAAAGAGAAGAAGGAAATCATACAAGACTATTATGGGAAACTATACACACAAGAGAATATTGATGAGGAAAGAGTCAAAGAGTACCTACAGAATGCTAAGTTACCCCAGATACCTAAAGACATTGAAACAATGTTAGAAAGCAATATTACAATGATGGAGTTAACTGAAGCACTTAAGAAGCAAAATAATGGAAAGGCACCAGGCCCAGATGGACTTCCGGCAGAATTTTACAAAACATTACAAGAATCGTTGAACCTTCCATTGCTAGAAGTTATGAAGTTATGTTAAAGAAGAACATACCTAAATCATGGTCGGAAGCCTATATTACACTTATTCCAAAAGAGGAGGCTGACCCATTACAAATTAAGAACTATAGACCCATTTCTCTACTAAATGCAGATTATAAAATCTTTGCTTCAATATTGGCAGAAAGACTTAAAAAATACTTAAAACAATTTTATCCATCCTGATCAAAATGGATTTCTGCCAAAGAGACAAATTAAAGACAATATGAGAGTAATCTTGGACACTTTGGAATACTACAAGGCACATCCTGAAAAACAAATGGCTCTGATATTTTTAGATGCATAGAAGGCATTTGATAATGTGAATTGGCGATTCATGTTATTACTGTTGGAACAGAAGGGTTTTGCTAGAAAATTTATTCAAGCAATAGAAGCTATATACTATAAGCAAATGGCAAAGGTAATGATAGAGGGAGAACTGACAGACTATTAATATAAGAAAAGGAACAAGACAAGGGTGCCCACTATCACCTTTGTTGTTTGTGTTAACTTTGGAAGTGCTAAACAGAAATATTAGAGATGAAAAGAATATAAAAGGAATGAAAATCAAAAAGGAAGAATTTAAGCTGCAAGCATTTGCAGATGATCTGGTTTTCATCTTAGAAGACCCTTTAGAAACAGCATCAAAATTGATAGAAAAGATAGAAACATATGGAAAGGTGGCTGGTTTGAAAATAAATAAAGATAAGACAAAGATTTTGACAAAGAATATGCTATTAAGACAAAAGGAAGAACTGGCAGATCTATTGAAAATTCAGGTCACAAATCAAGTACTTGGGGATATATTTGACAGCAGGATGTAGTACATTAAAAGAGAATAATTATATTAAACTTCAACCGCAGATAGCACTAGATTTGGCGAAATGGGAAAACTTACAACTGTCACTAATAGGGAGAATTTCAACAATCAAGATGAATATTTTACCCAGAGTCTTATTTTTGTTTCAAACAATACCAATTAGGCTTGGAAAAGAATATTTTGAGGATTTAAATAAAATTGTTTTGAAGTATATATGGCAAGGCAAGAAAGCAAGAATAAAGTTAAAGCTTCTACAGGATGCTAGATTTAGAGGAGGGTTTGGTCTGCCTAATTGGGAGTTGTACTACCAAGCTGCAAACTTGACGTGGGTTAAAGAATGGATAACATTAAGGAAAACCAGATTGTTGACATTAGAAGGTCATGATTTGTTGTTGGGCTGGCATGCTTTTTTATGGTACAAGGGAACCAAAACATAGGGGTATTTTAGAAGACATTATATACGGGAGTCTCTGTGGTTAAATTGGGAGAAGATAAAAAAACAGTGTTATTTGAAAATTCCAGTTTGGTTATCGACGATAGAAGCGTTCTCTTATCCTATAATCTATAAAAAGGAACAAACAGTTAACTATGGGGAATTATTAGATGAAAAGGGTGAACTTAAATCGATGCAAAAACTGGAAGAGCAAGGTATACAGATGAATTGGTTTTCATATTTGCAAATACATTCAAAGTATTATGAGGATTCCAAAGCAGAGGGATTTTATGATAAGCAAACTGACTTGGATAAGATTTTGATGGGTACTGATGAAAAGGTGATTAAAAAATTGTATGGTTATTTATTGCAAATTAAGCTTGAGGAAGAACAAGTTAAAGAAACTATGATTGCGTGGGGGAGGAATTTTGGATATGGGATTGATTTAGAGAAATGGCAGAAATTATGGTCGCAAAATTATAAAATGACAATGTCTACAGCCTATAAAGAAAACTTGTATAAGATGTTTTACAGGTGGCATTTTCCCCCGACAAGGATAGCAAGAATGTTCAAGAACAAATCTGAAAAATGCTGGAAGTGTCATCAGAAACCTGGTTCATACTATCACATGTGGTGGACTTGTGAGGATGTTAGAAAATATTGGACTAAAATCCACATGTGGCTGGAAAAAATGACGAAGAAGCATATAGACTTGAAACCGGAGTTTTTTTTGTTGGGAATCCTACCAGATACTTATAGTAAAGAGTTGAAGTATTTGATTGTAAATGTATTGACTGCTGCTAGGATTGTATTTGCAAAAAATTGGAAAAATGAGAGAATTCCATTGCAAGAAGAAGTTGTAAAGAAAATTTTGGAATGTGCTGAGATGAGTAGATTGACTTTTGAAATTAGAGAGCAAGAAGATAGACAATTTTATTTAGTTTGGGATCTTTTCTATCAATGGTTGAATGATGAAATATTAAAATATAAAAGTTAGATAATAAGGAATAATAATGACTTTATTTTCCCTTTCCTCTTATTGGTTTTTGATACTATATATATATAATAGTTTTTCTGTTTCTTTCTTTTTCCTATTTGGGATAGAATTGGTATGATTATAAGATTTGTTTTAGAACAAAATATTTAAAATATAGTTATCTCATAAAGGCATGACCGAATAAAAGTTTAGTCAAAATTTTTTTTCTTTTTTTTTAATAGCGATACTATGATTTATTAATTTGTATTTATAAGAGTATTATATAAGGTAATTGTAATTGTGACTATGAGGTGAATGCACAAAACTGATGGACCAACCGACTTACTGTGTGTACAAAAATATGGGGGAGCTGATACTTTTATGTTTTG